>OMLI01010857.1:1227-16227 GCA_900302605.1 Rondeletia loricata
GTGGGGGGGGGGGGTGTGGGTGTGTTAATAGATTACTATGGTGCCTCTAGTGCTGGTAATGGTCTAAGCAGTTTTGCTGATCAACATGGTGGCTGAGGGTTGATCTAGGGTTGATGGATTGTTTTATTGATCTTAATCTGGTTATTTTGTTTCTAACATACATATTTCATTGTGTTTTTGTTTGACAGGATAAATGCTTACATTGAAGAGGAAGTCCAGAGAAGATTACGGAAGCTGAACCTCCTCAATGGCAGTAACATGGAGCTTTCTCTGTCCTCTGAATCCCTCAAGGTTAGGGTCCGTGACATCACTTGGTATTCCAATACACCTTGCAGAAACGTGATAAAACCTGACAAGTATTCATTAGCTTCTGGGTTTTATTAACTCTCTGCCGATTCTCTCAGTTCAGCATCTGGACCGGCTGTGTTGACGTATATCTGCTCTTTCAGTACATCCACCCGCCTCCCTGCCTGGCAGTCATATAATTACTTTTATCAACACATTTACATTTTAGGCATTAAGCTGATGTTTCAGAGCTAGGTGGCTAGGTCGGGGGTTTAGCGTCTTTCACGCATGTCATCCCCGTCTCTCTCCTCTGTGAACTATTAAATAACAATGAAAAAAAAAGCCACAAAATTGTTAACAGAACTCTAAAGTGCGCCCATATGCAAATTATGCAACCTGGAAATTAAATGATTGATTTTGTTGATTTTATTTATCTCAAAGCATTTTTAATTGACTAAAATCAGATCCACTTCCTGAGGCTTCCTCTTGCAAGAAACGGCGTTTACCACAAGCTGTAGGCCGGATGAGAACCGACTCCAGCCGGTCCGTTGTTCTGTTTCTACGCTCCAAACTGTGTGCATGTGTTTGTAACGGTGTGTTCTACAGACAGTAACTGACACTTAGTTGTCAGAGATGTGTAAAATTGTCCAACACTCAGATACACAGAAAACATCAGTGCAATGAGAGCGTCTTGAAAATCCAATGGGTGGCCAGAAATCTCAGCAGCTGGCCAAGTAATCATTGAGTCATTGGTATTGATCAATAACTCTATCAACCCCCTGCAGATATATTGTGGTCATTTTGTCCTATGGGACAGTACAAATCTTACTTATTGCCCCTTTAACAATACTGGCCAATTCTGTCTGTAGCTGGTACTGGTAGGTGTTTCTACTCCACCTAAAACCAGCCATCATCTGGAGGTTCATTTCCACTCTAACATCTGTGTTTGGGTAGTCAAGTAGTCAAAGTGGACGGTGAGTTTTTGAATCCATCAGCTCCTGTGGCAGGATGTGAGTAAAGAAAGTGAGTTTCCTGTCCAGAACTGATCTTTAGTTCTTTAACCCCACAGGAGGAGGACGAAGTTAGCGACTGTAGTTCTGTTAGATTAACAGACGAGGTAAGCCCGGGTCTCACCAGCTCTTTATTTCACAATGAGACTTTCACAATGATCCGTAATCTGCATGCTTCTCCCAATTATGGTTATGGGTCGACTCGATCACGCTTCAACCAGTCCGCTTGGTTTGTGGTTTCCTGATTTGCTTTTTCTCCACCCGGTTTTTCTTTTTCATCCTGTCATCATGTAAGACACTATTTCAGATTTTTTATTATATATATATTTTTAAAGCCTGCTCGTGATTTTGATGATTCTGAATATTTTGTTTAAATTGAATGTTGCATGATACTGACTGAGATCACTGCTGATGTTAAGTTTCACGCTTTTCAGGATGATGAAAAGCTGCAGAACCATTTAAACCCAAGGAAGCTTAAATATGAGGTAAGACTAGGATCTTATTTGGGGTTTTGGGGTGACAATGGCAGAGTTGCAGTGTCCATTGACTTTATTAACACGTACATGAAATAAGTGCCTGTTAATACTCACGCATGCAAAAAAAATGATATGGACACAAATCTGAGGGAGATTCCTCAAGTCATTTGAGAAATTAAACTCAATTCCAAGGAAATAGTGAATGGGTTTCCATTTTGAATCTTCAGGGTTGCCAAGCACAGGAATGCACATACAGCCACACATTTTTATTTTCATTCAGATTACCAATAACTGTCATTTAGATTTGGCAGTGAGAGGTGGAGGTGGCACGTCTCACGCCACATGTGTCAGTCTTGGCAATTTGGCAACTCTGAATCTTCTAGTCGTACCACAACTTCTCTTTGTGTCCTTTTCATGACGTATTTTGGGAAGGATAAGGAAGCTCATGCTCTACTCCAGGATGTTTGCGAATTGATGCATGGAAAGTAGACTAACAGGGGGAAAAAACACTTTGAAATAATCAAATAAAAAATATAATATCTCAACTCACAATCCTTTATTTCAAATCAAATGGAATCAGACCTGGGTTAAATAGGATTTGCAAATGCTTTTAATGTTTGTTTTTTTAGTCTACTTATATGCAAGATGGATGGGGTTCGCCTCATAGATACGATTGTATGAAACTTTAAACAATCTCAGGAAAGTATTTGTAAGTTAAATTAGCATGCTTCTCTGTGACTGAGAACTTGCCTGATAACTGTAAACACCATCCATCTGGTTCAACAAGAAGTTTATAACGCTAAGAAGTATTAACAACTGCTGTTTGGCCAGGGTCTGAGTGGCATTTTAATTTTAAAGAGGAAGTTTAGTACATTTAATTGTGTTTTTTTGTATACTTGGCATCCTAATTTGCACGGTAAATCTCTTTGCACTGTTCTGTTAATTTTAATCACTGACCATTCACTTCTACACCTGGTGATGGAGGAATTTAATTCTTGTTGGGGTGGATTATGGACTATAATTCAAAGAGCCTTCACCTCCTACTTGAAGTTATAGTCATGGAATCCTCCCTTGTGCACACAGAAAGCCTGCGGGTTGTGGCCTAGTTCCCTGCTTGCCCCTGGGCTTGAGGTAAACGCTCCCCAGAATGGCCAGGAAAGCACTTCAGAAGAACCAGAGAACAGCCTCTTAAAGCTGCACGGACACGACAAACTAGAAATGACCTTGTTTGAAAACGAGGGAGTGCTTTGCAGAGGTGATGAAAAAAACAAGTGGTGGCAAGAGGAAGTGAAGATGCATCAAGGAGAAGTGGGCCAAGCCAGGAGTGACCTGGATACTTGTGACATTGGACGTGAAGAGTTTGGTGTCACGTCGACACACGCCAAGAGCAGCTTTGACGTCAACGAAAATATCACTGGTGAAAGACAAATGTATTTTGCCTGCTGTGTTCCTGATGATGATAAAAAGTTTGAAAGCCAGTCTACAGACGGTGGGAAAGAGTTGCTGGTGAATGGATGCTCTTATTCCTACTCTAAGGAAGAAGTAAAACACCAACCATGTGACCCTGGGACAGTGAAAAAGGCAGAAGTGTCCAATAATCAGATCTCTGTCAATGGCCACATCGGTTCCAAGCAGAAGTCAAAGGAATCCGTAAATGGTCAAATGAAACAAGAGCAAGTCAGTCCAGAGGCCGATGCAGTAACCGAGAAACTGGAAGCCAAAAAGAGCTACGTCCTCGGATACTTTGCTGGAAGGCTGTCTGATGCATACAAAGACGCCTACAGACGGCTACAGAGCACACAGGATATCATTCGAAAAGTACGAGCAGGCGAAATGAGGACTATCTTGTCTCAGTATGTCACCATGATGTCCAGAGAGCTACCTTTAAGTCAGCGAATGCAGCTTAAACCTTTGCCAGATCCTTGCCTTGGAGAAAACAAAGTTAGTTTTGTTGATCTGTCTAGGGATTGCTCCTTCAGTCTTCCTCAGAATGGCAGCATGTCTGTGATACCAGACATCTCAGGATGGCTCAAGGGCTCTGTGTCCTCTCACAAAGACACAAGTCCTGAAGTGTTTTGTCAGAGGCTGGTGAAGCTCCCATCAGCCCTCTCTGAGTTGCAGTCTGTCTCATCCCAGAAGATGTTAGACATTTTGGAGACACTGGTGCCTCAAACGCAAGGCAACAAGCTATTGAGTGTCTACTGGCTCAAAATTGCTAATTTTAAGCAGACAATCCCACAACCCGGGTGCTTGCTTTTATTAGAAAAGGACATATTTGTAGTCTCCACTGCAGTTGATTCAGACAATGCCAATGAAACTTTAGCTATTTTTCACCATGTTTGTCCAGCGGAGCTCAAGGAGATCCAGATTAGCTTAGCAGGGCAGCATGTCCGCCTCATTGGCTGCACTGAGGACACCATCTTGGCAGTCTTCACCCATAGCAAAGAGCTCACCCAGGAACTCTGCAAAGCTTTACTCAAGGTTCTTGCTCCTGAAAAGTTTTCTGAAGGCACTGAAGAACATCCATTGCTCCATGAAGACCTTATGTGCCTCTCTCTGGATTGGACAGCCAGTGTCCCGGACGTCCTCCTGGATAACGGTCTTCGGGTCACCTCCAGATTCAAGAGGGTCCTTGCAGACCTGCTGTACATCGTACATGGGAACATGTATGGACCGGACAGACCCTCCCTGGCTGACATTTGTCCTCTTCTCTACACTAGCGTCAAGGTCGAGAACTCGACCAGCGTGCATCAGGACGCCATCTGCCAGTTCCTCCTGACAGACACTCATGTGGTTCTTCTCCGGGAGGACGGTGTGTTTCACCCTGTGCCGCGGGGCTCCAGCCTGGTTCCCATCCACCCCCAGTTTCAGGGACTTGAACTTCGCAAACGTTCAGACATCAGATGCCTGCTTGTGAAGCAGAGTGACAACTGCTTGGTGGTAGACATCGTGTTTACAGCTCACAAACTACGGGCTGGAAAGAACGTGGAGTCCAGGAGAGGTTCTGCTGACGTGCCGTCCATCTCGGATTACAGTCGTCTGTGTGATTCCTGGAAGTTATCTTTTGGCTGTACCTCAGAAGCTGTGACCTTGATGCATCATCTGTGTACTTGATTTAAGATCCATGGGGCTGATTTCACCCAAATCATTCACTACCTAATGTAGTATGTTGCTCATCTTTTTTTGTTTTTTTGTTATTTTTTCCACTTAAGAAGATTAATTATCAAGCAGTCACCTTCAAAATTATTTACTTTATTAAAACTGTTCTGAGATATTATGTGAAAATGTGAATCGTATGTGAATCATCTTGATCAAGTAGCAAAATGGACATCTGTGGAAAAACGCCCAACTTCCTGTTTTTGTTAGCCGTCAAATGTTCTGTGATAAGGTCTGTTTCCATGTTATAGATAAAGAGTTTTAAAAAACATATTTTTAACAATCTTTTTATATGTTGCTTTTAACTGCTATTCAAATGTAATTGTGTAATTTTGCAAATTAGGACACTTTGCTTGTAAACAAAATCTAAAAGATTTGGTGAGATGAGGAAACACGGCCGTGTCATCACTTGTGAGCTCTAATCTCTCGTCATTTGTGTCATTTATATCGTCACCATTGAAGAATGCATTGAATGGAGGTTCCCACATGTTCTCTGTTTTTATGTACGGACAGTTCGGAGGCCTTTGGATCTGTTTCCTGTTATTTGAGTCATGTTGTCATGTTGGTTCTTGTTTATTATTATTATTGGTCTTACACTGTTTTTTGATGAAAGGGAGAATGTTAATGTCACTTAATTGCACAATTTGGTCGTTCACATTTTGCAGTTGCACTTTCTTGTTACAACAAAGTTAATTTGTAATCCATGATGTGAACAAATTAACATAATCTATACTTCCAGATAGACTTGGCATTTGGATGTGATGTGATTTCAAAGGAAATATGATTAATATGTATTTGAAGGAAGAATGTTTAATGCGCTTTATGATGTATATTGTGTGAAAATATGTTAATTATGTAATTATGTATGAATTATGTAAACAGAACAATAAATAAAGATTGTACTTTGTATTAATCGTATTTTGTCCAATTTCATTTGGCAATCATAGTGAATCATTCTCAATTTCTGCTAAAAATCAATGTTGAAATTAATTCGTGACAATTATTGTAATTATTTCTGAGCCAATACTTCCTGTCTTTCTCCTGATGCCTTCAGCAGCGTCTGGTCTCTGTTCCTCTTGGGATGAGCTCCGACTGCCTCAAGGATCCCGTTAGAATTAGCATTCCTCGTTATGTCCTCCGAGGGCAGGGCAAGGACGAGCACTTTGAGTTCGAGGTTAAGGTGAGTTCTTTGCCTTGTGGGTTTTTCAATAACTATGACAATGGTCTCAGGTGAATGGGGTAAGGTTTACTTATTGACATGCTCCAATTTGAGTGTTCAAATACAAGTCGCATGTAGGTCGCATGCCTTGGGATCCGATTTTGTAGCACATATCCACGTGGTCCAGATCAGAATTGAAAGAAATGTGACTCCATACAGAATTTTGCTGTTGACACTGATCAGAAAACATCAGATCTGAGGGACAGTTTCAGCTGCAGTGAGAACATAGGCTGTGTTTATCTATCTATGGCTTTTGGTCTATCCGTTTATCCATCTGTCTGTTTATCCATCTGTTTATCTGGTTGTCTACCTATTTATCTTTCTATTCATCTAATCTCAAACTTTCCTCTCTCCTCCACCAGATCACAGTGATGGATGAGACATGGACGGTGTTCAGACGATACAGCCGCTTTCGGGAATTGCACAAGAGCCTCAAATTAAAATACCCAGAGGTGAAACCTTTTGGTCCGCTGTTCGCCTTCACATTTTGAAATGTAGTCCGTTAAGGCCTTTCGCCGGGAACTAGTCATTACACGGGTAAAAAGTGAATAGATTTGTCCGTAAATTACCCCAAAATGGCTTGTTGGCACTTTTGAAGCAAAAGGGTACGGCTAGATTGTTTTCAGTGGCTGGTGAAGACAAAATAAGACAAAATATGACAATCTATTCCTTAAGTAGCCCATTCTACACTTACACCATTATTCTGGGTTCATATGAAATTATTTTGTAGCTGAAGTTTCTGGTGTCTCGGCCTCCATTCCAGCTGGCAGCTCTTGAATTCCCTCCTAAGAAGCTGTTTGGAAACCGAGATGAGAGGGTGGTTGCTGAGCGACGGAGTCACTTGGAGGTAGGACATTTTGATTAAGCGCTCTGGTTTCGTTTTATTCATTTGCACATATGAAAAATAATCAAACATAGGAGGAAAAGGTAAATTTGCAAGTTGTGTTTGAAGAAGAAAAACTAAATCCCAAGAGGCTTATAAAAATGTCTCAAAAACATTAAATCACATTTTCTTAGTAAAGCCGAAAGATCCATCATAGAAAAATATCAATAAAATTACATGAAATACATATAGATCTTACATCGTCTGTTTAGGCATACGAGAAACCTTCATTTATTTGCTTCTGCATCATTGTCATTGTCTGAACACGTTGAGTGCGAACCTTCTCTCTTGCTTACGGTGAAGCGCACCTTTCTTGCTTTGAGTGCATCTTAACTTATTGTCCCTTAAGTATCCAAATAAGAACAGTTTTAGTTCTACACCCAGCACTAGAACCAAACCTGGAACCAAAAACAGGGACAGACAGAGAACCACAGCCAAACTTACCCCCATCACCATAGAGAACACTCCTGTTTCAACCCCTCCTGCCATTCCTCTCCTCTCCAGCGGTATCTGAAGAACTTCTTCAGGGTGATGCTGTCCTCCTCCCGCTCTCCTCTGAGAGCGGACGCCGACGGCGGTTTGCAGCTTTCCAAACACGCCATCTGCGAGTTCTCACCGTTCTTCAAGAAAGGCGTCTTCGACTACAGCAGCCACGGCACCGGATGACTCCGCGTCGGAGGCCGATGTTCTGCGCTGCCGTTTTCGTGAAACCAAAAAGTGCTCGGTGCCTTTCCCGGGTCTCGGCCCGGGAGATTCGCCTCAGTGGGTCAGAAGAGGAGGGGAAATTTGCAGGTCAGTTTCCTCTCCCACCTCGTGTCATTCCACAAGAGGAATATCCCAAACATATCAGGCTGTTTAGCTCTTAGTCCACATGCAAACAACATCATGAAGTGGTTTCACAAACGGTCACTCATGGACTGTAAAGTAGTAAATCCAGCACTAGTGCTATATTTAAAGGGTTTCAGTCCAACATGCTACATATCCATCTTGGAGAAAAATATTACCGTAGGTTTATTGCTCAATATTTTAAAAACACAGGTGGTGATATCTTCTAAAATTTTAGATCTTAAGATAGCCAGTACTTTCAGAAATATTAATCATTTTATCGGAGTAGGTGTTAAATTTTTTAAATGGTAGATATCTAATGTTGGAATGAAACACTTTATTTGTTGTGAAGGCAATAAACAACTATATTAAATATATGTACATGCAGCTATTATATTTATAGTGTCTGGTGATGGCTTTCCATGACTGTGGTCTCGTACAACTCAACGGGTAGAGCAAGGCACCGCCAGGGTTAGAGGTTCAATTCCCTGTGAAGCTCAGTGGGTAGAAAGGGCAAACACACTGTCACCCTTGCAGCTCCTCCGAGGTGCACAAATCAAAACCAACCAATGAAATTAAAAGAACTGAGTTGCTCCTGGAGAACCATTGGGTTGGATCCTGAAGTCCTTTCATTTCTTCAGGTCAGTGGGTAGAGCAAGGCACTAACACCACCAAGGTAATGAGTTTGATTCCCATACTGAAAAGGTATGCACTCAAGGCACTGTAAAGGCTTTGGATTAAAGCCTGTCGCAGATGACTCAGGTTGTGAACTTTGTGTCGGTTTAACGCTGCTAGACAGAGGATAGACCAAGGAGCTGTAGTGTTTCACTGCACTACAAATGACTCAAATGAACAAATCAACTATTTGGAAATAACGTTAATATTCGGACTAATCTTTGATGACACGAGCGCTCCGTCCAGAGAAAGCTGGACTCTAGCCGAACCTCTTCACAGCCTGATGTTACATTACATGATTTCTGGGTAATGAAGTCCTTCAAACTTTTAAAAAGGTCAGACAGTTGCACCTCACTGCCACTTGGGCCGCCAAAGTGGTGAAGCTGCCCAGTGCAGATTCATGGGAATTATCAGCGCGAACAGGTCTTTGACCAATCAGATTTCTTGTATGAAATTTGCCCATTATATTATATGTGTTTTCCCATAGAGCATCTTTCAGTCAGCACAGTCCATAGAGACGTAGTGTTCATAAGAGGGAATCTTTTGACCTAATGGTAGCTCAAAGTATTCACAAAAGCACAGCATACACTGCAATAATGGGATATGTATTTCAGAGCTGATGACTAGAAGCTGTTGCCGTGAGTAACAGCAGTGTCTGTCAGTTCTCCTCAGTGAGCTACAGCGAGTAACACCTCAAGTCTTCCTCATTTACCGAGAACAGAACCGCTGTTCTGCGTTGGTTCACAAGCTGTAAGAACCGTTCAGATAGGGTTGTATGTAAATGTTTATTTGATCTTTACAGCAAGGAAACACACCAGAGTTTGACACAACAGGATTTGCAGGTTGTTAAGTTTCATTTGACTTTGGCGTTGCCTGAATACAAACAGCCTGCCACTAACCGCTTCTTTCACAAGCCATATTGTATACATAGAATGTATATGTGAATGTTAAAGTGCAGTTTTCTATATGATATGCTTGTTTAAATGCAATGTATAAACTATTGACATTGAATGTCATTAAAGGGAATGTACATTTAGTTTCAGGTGGTGAACACTAACTCTGTTTGTTCATGAACAAAACCCCATCCTGTTTTTGTCTATTTTCAGACACACTGGGTCTCAAGTGAGGCAGAATTAGAGATAAATAGATATTAAATTGAACTTTTTCTTTCAATAGTCAATGTTTTTTTTGAACAGGAAAGTAGGTGAAAGTGATTGAAGTGTTGTTTTGCATCATGGACAACCTGCTTGTGTTGTATTCATGTCCTGTCAAACCACTTAAATACAAAAAACACTACACAGAAGCCGACCTGTAAAGTCGACTGTTTTATTGAAGTTGTAACTGATGCATTTATGGAATTAATAAATGTCGTACAACTCCTGCAAGCAAGTCTGTGCTGTCTTTACCCGTGACTCATGTCTGACTTTTATTCATTTGGTCAATGTATCCAGGCAATTATAGAACAGACACGCTTGATAATATATAACCTTAGTTTCTATGGCACTTTTCTAAAGAGTTACAAAGGGTCTTATAGACAATAAAGCAACCTTAAGTAAAAGCCAATAAGATGAGCAACAATTTAAAACAAAAGTTACAAAGGAATAAAATGGGCAAATACAGCAGAATAAAACGGGTAAAGACCAACTACATCTCCAAAAGTTTCTTATTGGTTGATTTAAAAGATGACACTGATTTTGTACCAAAATATACAAAATGTGAGTAGAGACGGCAAAAAATAAAGAGCAGTTTGGCTTATTCTGCAGTGAAACTACAGATGAACAAGGGGATTGGTACTATCGTTAGCCGATATATCGATTTGCCAGTAAAGCGGGACGATATTGGCCTTTTAATCAAAATCTGACGTTTGCTTGTCAACATCGTCCAACGCTGATATGATGGAGGTGAGGATATGATTTACTCAATGAGACTTGCCTCACTCTGCCTGAAGGAGCTGCTAACCCACCTAAAACAAATTTCATTATGTGTTTCAGTGGAGGGTTTTAGTGTCCCATGATGTTTCAGAGGCTTTTCCACCCTGACAACAATACAGTTCTGGAGGAAACGCTGAATACTGAATAATGGGTGCAGTTCCTGATCACACTTTCATCTAACACAATCTACTCTGCAGTCTTTAACATAACTAACACTGAGTGGGGGAGAAGTAGGCTTAGAAGTGGGCGCTCGTTGGATCCAGCTCACAGCAGACTTAGGAATCATTTCCTGTCGTTCGTGGATTCTGGGCGAGATAATACACACACGCCTCATTGCTGCGTCCTTTAGTTTTTAGCTTGTTGACCGTGGCGTATAGTTTATCATTTGGAGGTGTAGACATTCCTGCCGTTTCAGTAACGTTTGTCCAATAGTATGGACTTTGAATGCCAGATTCCCTCCTTGGCCGGATCTCGCTGTCCTTGATCTCCTCATAAATCACTTCGGACACCGTTTTGTCTACGTTGGTGTTCTTCACAGCTCTCTTCTTGGAGCAAAATCTCAGGGTTAAGATGGCCAAAAGCACCAGCGCCGCACCTATGACTACACCGACAGGTACTTTCCAAAGGTCTGTCTCATTTTCATCCTCCACTGGAGCCGTTCCCTTCTGGTTCGGTCCATGGCCAGATCTTGGTCCGTCGTTTCTGACCAGCAGTTTGTGATCTGTGGTCACATTCAGATATACTGTCATTATCCCATTACATAAGTACATGGTAGTATCTGACTCCTTAACCCTTGTTATTACCAGTGACTTATTATCTGCCAAGGAACTATAGCGTTTGTCACGTTTGTTCTCCTTTCCATCTTTAATGGTGAGAAGTTCCTCCACCTGGCCATTTCTGTACCGGCTCCATCTCACTTCACCGCCCGCAGCATGAGGACAGCTCAGTGTGGCCGTTTGGTTCTCCAGCGCAAAAACCTCCTCTGGAGCGTCTGTCAAATAAAAGAGAAACAATAAAGGAGTACGCCATGTTTTTGGTAGATTGTCCCTTTGGTCAACTTAGCCGTTAAGTGATGAGAACATAGACACCGAAATCATCTATGTGGCCCCAGTAGATCGTTGGCCCTGGTGCTCCATGCTAACACTTTATCATACACTGTGTTGAGTGATAGTAGCTCCATGATAACACTTAAGCATACACTATGGAAACACTAACTTTAATAGTTTTTATTTATGGTCCTATCCTGTGCTGCGGTCATGGCCTGATTTCCCCTCGGGTGTCTATAAAGTTAATATTATCTCCAATTTAAATCGGTATCACAGGTTATGGACGCTCTGTGTACAGCAGGGCAGTTTGGAGCAGGAATAATTCTCCATAGAGATCTGAAAGTCTCCTACTTAACACTGAACGGCTTCAGATCTGCTCCATTACTTGTATATCTTTAATATTTCAGAGCAACAAGAGGTGCATCGCATATTTCACTATGTTATGTATATGCAGACGGGTGACAAATTAAAGGAAAACCCTGAATACATGAGTGGAGAAACATAACGAATGCAGATGCTTCCATACAGGTGAACTGCATGATACAATTAAGCAAATGCTTTAAGCCAAGCTCTGAGCTCTACTTTAAACATGGTTCAGATGAAAACTAGATGTTCTTACCAGCAAAGGTGTGACAGAGGCATCCAGTGACCAGAATGGCGAGGTAACAAAACATCTCTGCAGCCTGAGACGTTTGTTATGCGAAGCTGGAGGAAACTGCAGTGCCACTTTCATCTATGAGGAACTTGACTCCTGACTAATAATGAGAGGGTGTGGTGAACTCCGCACCATCTGACAGAAATAGGTTATTGACGATTCATACTGTAGACAAGGTTCCTACACTGGTCTGCAAAGGCTGGGAATGTATGGGAAATTAACTTGATAATATTAAGGTCTTGAAAAATGGGGGAATTGCACCAAATTCCTGGATTGGTAGATTTTGGGTTCAGTGGTCAATATACCCGTTTTTAGAGCGGTCAACAGAGGTGTGCTTGGTGGTCCGACCAGTTGAGTGGAGTTTAAACTGACATGGGGGCGAGTAGATAATGACTGAAGTTTCATTTTGGGGTGAACTATTCCTTTAAGTCAGGAACGGTTCCTAGCGCTTCCTCATCTAACGGAGCATATCTGCCGTCTAACAGGAAACCTGCCTGCCAGGGAAGATATGACGCTCTCACATCTCTGTTCTCATTGCTCAAGTTTATTGCAGAGAGTATTACATGACAGTGTTTTTTTTAGCTGGCTACAAAACAGTTATTTAAATAAAACACTATTTACAACATGCAGCACAACAGCTGTTCAGCGGCTCAGATCTGGTCTGTGGTTGTTGGCTGGCTGATCTTCGACAAATCCCCGAACGACACGGTGGCCGAGCCTCGCTTCGCTGGTTTGGCCTAGCAAAGAAAACACAGATAATTTAAAATAATAATCTGGGACATTTTCATCTAAATAAAAGTCTGTCCTGCTCCTCTCTGTCTGCTGTAACACAACAGATCCAACCTATATCCAGTTCATAAAGCTTTTCCACTTCCTGTTCTGAACACCCGGAGTCTGGTAGCTCTTTCCTGGGAGAAATCCTCTCCCGCACAGGAAGTGATGCGTTTTACGTTTCCGGTTTGTTTGTAATAAACAGAAGAAGAACTGGGTAGTTAGCATGCGCAGTGATAGCCACCATGGCTGAACAGACTGTTTGATTGACAGGTGATCTCTGGGAAGTGCAGTGCAAAAGCGCCACAGTAATGAGTGCTTCAAACCAAAGATGGAGACAAAATACAAATGAGAAACTCGCAGATTACCGTTAAACCTGCACATGACGACACCCAATCCATTTCAACTGAACTTCTTTACCTGTGACTCATGAGGCTTCCAGCCAATCATGTAGAGGATCTCGAAGGTGGCGGGAACAGACCCGTCCTCGTTTCCATACATCTCTGAAACAGTTTCAAACAAACAATATCATGACTTAGCAAAACATTAACATGCTTCCTACAACAGTGGTCATCAACCATGAGGCATCGAGGCCCGAGAGGCTGCAGGTTCTTCTGGTAACACATTAATGTTGAGACGTTAGAATAATTACCGTAAACAAACGAGACCATCACTGAGAAGCCTGTCAGTCTCTATCAGCCTCTATCAGCCTCTACTCTGTATTTCACATTGTGAGCCACCGGGTCGATTTGGAGGGAAATCTGCTGGATCGCTTTACGGCACAAAACAGGAAGAGGGCGCTGTTCTTCCAGAGCAAACGGAGCTAAAGCTTTCAGAGTTTCTGGAGACGGCAGATGGTGGAAGGAGAGAAAGACCGATGGAGAAATCACTTCCAACATGTTTATCCTCTTCAGGGAAAGGGAGGGGGGACAGGAAGCAACGGGGCTTATGGGAAATGTAGTCTTAATTTGGAGAAACACGAGCTCTAACAATACCACTGGTGTGAGATAGAGGCGACCAATCGTCTCCACCATGGTCTCATTGGTTTAGAGTCATTATACCAAGGTATCACAATTAATTTAACGATGATGTATTGATGTTTAAAAATGCTACACAGCACCTTTAAAGTTTCATCTTCTCTTCTCTTAGCCAAGTTTGTCCGTCAACTTGTCCAATGAACAGAATATGATGTGCTCTTTCATTGCATGTCATCAAAGTAATAAAAAACACTAAGATGCTCTGATGCCATGATATCTGTGCTGTTCTGAACCCTAGTCTGCATGTTCAAGACTTCTGCATGTTCTGGTCCAACTACTGTGTATCTAAGGAGAAGGAAGTGAAACAGTAATGTCTTCCTAATACTGGCTGAGAAATGTTTATTTTGGGGCTGGACTGATGTGTCATTGTGGATGACAGCAGCGCAGACAAGGAGCCAAATCAGGTTTAAGGAAGGAAACATCAACCGCAGTGGAAAAAATGAGGACAAATTTAAAGAAGACAAGAAGACTCACTCAACACAACAACATTAGTAAAGCTGTACCGGTTGTTACACCACTGAGTTAAACGATTAAACCAAGAGATTGTCCTGTTTGTCAGTTTAAGTGATGAGAACACAGACACCAAAATCATCCACGTGTCCCAGGTAGATCGTTGGCTCTGGTGCTCCATGCCACTAGCATTATCCAAAGTAAGAAGACTGACCTGTTAGTAATACAATGTTGTTAGTGGTTTTTATTAGATGACCTATAGATTAGATAGTCCCATCGCCCACCACCTTCACTTCCTGTGGAAACAGGAAAGTAGTTATTTTTGTATCATATTGTGTACATTTTACCAATTTCCTACACGAAACTGCCAGACTGAACCGCATATTTAACTTCTCATTTTATCACTTTTGAGATAATTCTAGTGTTAGCATGGAGGCTACTATCACTCAACATAGTGTATGCTAAAGTGTTAGCATGGAGGCTACTATCACTCAACATAGTGTATGCTAAAGTGTTAGCATGGAGGCTACTATCACTCAACATAGTGTATGCTAAAGTGTTAGCATGGAGCTACTATCACT
>OMLI01010892.1:1152-11224 GCA_900302605.1 Rondeletia loricata
AAAAGGGGGGGGGGGGGTGTTTTGGAGTATGATGTATTTGCTTATGTTGATAACTTATTATTATTGCTATTAGAATGTTGTTGTCTTCCCATCTGAATTTGCTGTGTACTCTCCCCTGGAAAGAACCCTTAAACCATATCTCAAATCTAGGCACTTGAGCATGCATCTTGCTCTGTAGGACTCTCTCCTGTGGGAGCAGGTGTCTTTCGGCCACTTGCTTCTACAGGCCAACCGTTCCCTCCTCCTTTTCCATCCAGGTAAAATGTCAGACATGAAATCTACCTGGTCTCCAGGGCCCATCTCCCACAGCCAGGCCTCTCTGTCCCACGAGCTGTGGAAGGTCCCCCAGGGCCCCCGGAGCAGCACTACAGCCCCCTCCCGCCCCCCGCCTGGCCTCACCAACACCAAGCCCTCCTCAACCTGGGGGGGCAACTCCCTGGGCCTGGCCCAAGGCTGGAGCAGCTCCTACTCCTCTGGTGAGGGCTCTCCTCCAAACCAGTTTGCTTTTTTATTTTTTAAACACTGATCAATTTATGTAGTCACCTAATGAGATTGAGTTGTGTCTTGAGTTTGGCATTTGGCACATTATAAGCATTTATATTTATTTTATTATATTTATTATTTCATCTAATCTAATTTAGTTGATGCTTTTGTCAAGAAAGACTTGTAATAAGAGCACTGATAATGTTTAAGTAGCTTCACTCTGAAGTGTCCCTCCTTACCAGGACTAGGTTTCCCTAAAATGTCCTAACATTAATATCATCTTTAGTCCATTGTGTTACTGCTAACATGGCCTTGGAAAGCCAGCCCATAACTTTTACTTCGATTTTGTAATTGAAAACCAATTATAAAATATATTATTTACAATAAGGGGATTCAATCAATAATGTTCTAAAGTTCCTGAAATTGAAGATGATTTTCAACAAACAAACAAAAAAGCAACAGATATCAATCTCACCTATGTATTTCACCATCAAAACAGACGTGATTGAGGATGCATAGGTGTGGTGTAGTTCACACCCGCTATTCTATGATCACCACGGTTGCTATATAAAGGCTAGGTGAACACACCCTGCTGAGCTGAAGTTCTGTTGTCAAACTGACATTTTGCGGTTTACTGGCTCTGCTAGAAACCTCGTAGATATTTTATGTGTGACCTTGTTTTGACATGGCACATCTAAGGTGAAGCCAAGTTTTAGGACTACACCTACAGAGCAGCTGTGCATTGCAACAGACCACAATTTGGTGGAAGGTAGTTACAGTGTTTCCTTTTCTCACTTTCTTTTTGTCAAAATGTATGTATAGTATAAGCATTAAGTAAGCTTGTAGGAAGTGTTATTTTTTTATTTAGGTTTTGAAAACTTAACACTAGATGAGTGAGTATATTTGACTGTCTCTGCATCTCTCTCACAGAGGGCACCACATGGAGTACAGACAGCTCCAACAGGACCAGCAGCTGGCTGGTGCTGAGGAATCTCACCCCACAAGTACGTACTCTATGCTGCGGGAAGAAACAACACAATCATGCAGTGCCTGCCATTGTACAACTACCCTCTACCCTGCACTACTACTGCAGGATTTTCCAAAGCAGTTCCTCTTACAGTGGAGCAACAGTGTATGAGCAGCGCAGCAAGCATTTAAAAAGTGGGAATTCTAAGACGGCTACTTCTGTCATTGGGTCAGTGTAGTCTCTCTCAAAACAATCAATGGCGTCATCTGATGGCTAAAAGGCAACATGCCCAAAAAGAAACTGAGTTAGAGGCTTTTGGTTTGTTTCTCAAAAAAGTGTAATGCAGGTTGCTTCTAGTTTAGTTTCTTTATTTGCACAGTGCAGGTGAGATATAAAAAAAGAAAACAAGGGTCTTGTAAATAAAACATCTCACCTCAAAGCAAACAAAAAATCAAGATGATGAGTAAAGACAAAACTGAATTTGATAATGGAAATCAAATGACAAAATGCAACGAGGAGGAAAATGATAGGAAAACAAAGCAAGAATGACAAGTCAGGGAAATAAAATATCAAACTGAAATTAGATCAATATCAGATATTAGTGGTAACTGACATTTGTTTGTATTCCAGATTGATGGTTCGACACTGCGGACCCTGTGCATGCAGCACGGCCCCCTGATCACATTCCACCTCAACCTGACCCAGGGCAACGCCGTGGTGCGCTACAGCTCCAAGGACGAGTCCGCCAAGGCCCAGAAGTCCCTGCACATGTAAGCCTCAACATAGTCTGTTACATTAGTCGGAGCTGGCTTAGAAAACGGTATGAATGAGGGCGTTTTCACACTATTACACTTTTTTTCAACCTGCCTCCGCCTTTCTTACATCAAAGACAAAGGGAAACAGGCATAAGGTGAACAGAAAGCAGACATTTTGGAAATAATGCTGTGCCTGGCTTCTTTTTTAGCGCTTTCTAATGTTGAGAAAAGTTCAACTTTTGAGAGGGGGCACATATTATATTTTCTTTGGTAGCCAACCAATCACAAGAAAGAAGAGGCAGGGTTCCATGCTATGTAGGCAGCTGACAGTTTACTACAATAACCCGAATGAAATTGGAGAAAGTACCGATAGAAAAGTTTGTAATTGTAGAGTCAGTATGGGAGCACATTGGCTGTGTGTCTGATAGTTGTACCCAAGTACTCTTTCCTATTATTGCCAGGCATCTATTGTGTTGATTTCTGGTTTATATTTTGGCATTTGCAATTGTATGGTTTTTCACTTGTGATTGTTTTGTTTTTGTTTTCTTACTTCTTCTTGTATGTGTCTTTATGTGGACCCCAGGAAGACTAGCTGTTTGCTATGGCACCAGCTAATGGGGATCCTTAATCAAATCAGATCAAATCAAATCAAAATCACTGCAGCTGGTTGTTATGGAAACAAAGTGCAAAATGTGTTAACCACTTTTCATTATCAACACAAAATGTGGTTGAGGCAGCTCTTCTTCCTCAAAAAAAGCATACTAGTGTGATCAAGCCCTTAGAAAACAGTAGTGTTTGCTTCAAAATTATGCTGTTCTCAGCCCATTTTTACAACTTCAAAGGAAGGAAGAATGCTAAAACAGGTTTAAAAAAAGCAGTGTAACCTCTCTAAGATGACCTAATTCAAGTTGACTTTCCCTTGTAACATCAAGGCATGCGAGTGCTAAACGATGTCCTCCCTGCTCTCTTCCCTGTAAGGTGTGTGCTTGGGAACACCACCATCCTGGCGGAGTTTGCCGGCGAGGAGGAGGTGAACCGCTTCTTTGCACAAGGTCAGTCGCTAGGGGCAACCACCACTAGCTGGCAGGCCAACCCGGGAACCAATCAAAACCGGATGGGCGGGGCAACGCAATCCCACCCGATTGGCCAGTGGAGCAGCGGCGGTGGGGGAGGATCCAAGTCCAGCGGAGGCGACCTGCTGTGGGGTGGCGTGCCCCAGTACTCTAGTCTTTGGGGACCCCCAAGCGGAGAGGACGCCCGCGTGATCGGGAGCCCCACCTCCATTAACACCCTGCTGCCTGGAGATCTGCTGAGTGGGGAGTCCATGTAGGACGATGCCACGATACACTAACCAACCAACCACTACCATGTCTCATGAGCCATTGGTGTGGAGGGGAGAAAAGAAAAACAAAATATCAATATGAACAGGAGCAAAACCCAAGCAAATCATGTGGCGATAATCAGTATCAATTTGAACTGTTTTGAACTGTGAATTGTGAATCAGAAGGCTGGGGTCTCCACCACACAAGACTGCAGACTCCAGTTCTTCTGTTTTACCTTGTCCTTTTTTGTTTGGTTTACCTTTTTGGAAAAAAGACAAAACAGGACTTTCTTTTGGTATTCTTGAAATGCATCATATAAAAACAAATGAAACTGAAATGAGACACAAAGAAACCTTTTTAGTGTTTTTAGTTTTTCCATAAATATACATGACATTCTGTGTGAAGTGTTTTTAGGAGAAGCAATCAAAGCTGCCATCTGAAACTTTCCTTTTCCCTCCAAAAAAACCCTCCCAAAATAAGACTTAAAACGACCATTCCCAGCATGTCCACGGCCAATGATGTGGTTCAAAGACCTTTACTAGTTATGTTCACGTTTGTTTCTCAGCACTAATATTAGCCTTAAGTGCTCTCTGGCCCAGGTCCTTCCCAAGCCGCCTTTTTTAGTTTGTTTTGTAACTGAAGAAATAGCTGAATACTTGCACAGTTCCACCTCTGAGCCAGCAAGTGGTACAGGACACGATTGGTGACCAACCTTGTCACTGGGCAGTAAGAAGGCCTGGCCACTTTGGCTAGCCCTACCAATCATCAGCTTAACTATTTTGTGTTCTCAAAGGGATTGACACAGCTGTTTTTTTTTAGGCCTAGATCCAAGCGCATTTTTGATATCTATCGCAACATATGAGCTGAGAGAAGATTATTTGTCAACCTAGCCGAGTGTCTCCATTTGTCTACATGAGTATATGTCTGGTGGCACCTAATCATTGACGTCTGCGAGCCCAGATCCTTCTGCTCAGAAGAACGTCTTCAACTTAGAAACCAGTCGCCTACAGGTGCTTTGTTGACTTGTCTATTGTCTGTTCCGTTATGAAGCCCGGCAGTCTGTATGGTCAACCAGTTTCTGGAGAAAACAAGAACACAATTTCACATTGATGTGACAGTTACATTGTGCAATATACACCACAGACTCCGCTTCCGTCCATACTCAAAGTCCACCGGAGCTGGTTTCATGTTCTTGTTTTCTGTTTTTTGTTGTTGCTGTTGTTGATTGCAGCAAAAGACTTTGGGACTACAAAAACCTTGCCCCTTTTCAAAACTTGGATTACCACCAGGCCCCCAATCCCCTGTAACTGTTGGGCAAACTCTGCAAAGAGGAAGAAGCAGCTGTTGAACTGTGCATTTAGAAACTGTACTAAAGACTGAAACTACTAGTACACAACTGGATACACAACAATGCACACTTCCTCTCTGCGTGCCACAGCCACACCCAACAGAGACTGAATCCACAGTGGGATTGGATGGTTCTGGATATCTGGCACAATACCAAATAAGAGGGGTTTCTCCTAATGCAGTAGATCTACGAGTGTTCCTTGCATTTGGTACTGTACAAACAGAAGAGACTAAGACTTTTATAAATTCAAAGGGTTTTATCATAGCACTTATGAAGAGCAAATCGCTTCAACTGCAATCCAATAAATCAAAAAAAAAGGAGCAGCAAAAACATTGAAAACAAAAAAACTGCTCTTTTATGTACTGTATCTATTCCTTGGAAATGTGTCTGGCGTTCCTCTGGTAGCAGGATGAAGGGAAACGAAACTGAACTGTACTATTGGACTTTGGGGGGGAAAACTGCAGTCTATGATTTTTTTCCTTTAACAATATCAAAGTGAATATCACTGTTACTCCAAATGTTTAGCCTTGTTCTGTTCAGAGGCGCTACACTTGCAACGTTACCTGTCTCTGACACCCGCTGGCCAGTCAGTCAGTCGGTGGGTCATTCAGAATGGGGAGGGGGAGGGTCCACTGAGTGCCTCTCTGCTGTGGTCCCATGGGTGTCGGTCGGTCGATTCGCTTGGTCAGACGGCGGCCCCACAACGCAGCACTTCCTCCTGGGCTGGCACCAAGCCCCACTGGACCCTCCCTCAGTCTGGCAAGAAACGGCTCCTCCAAGACTGGCCAATCATGGCACTCAGCCACATGTGGGTTTCTCCGACCGAGCCTGCCAGCACTCGACCCTCGTCGGCTTGCCCTCTCTCCCATCTCTCAGTTCTTTGACACAAAGATCACTTTAGCTGGAAGATGAAACAGTCATATTTCTGGAATATTTGCCAGTGTTCTTTTTAGTTTCATTTTTTTGAAGTTAGCGTTTTACGTTTTCTTTGACTGTATTATTTTGTTATTTTGTCTACATGCAGTGGTCTACAAAATACTGGCTGCTGAACTAGCCCTTCACTGTTCATATGCAGAAACACTTTGGTCAGAGGTGCCTCTGTATGTTCATCCTGTGTATTGAATGCAAAACGAGGATCAGTACTACAGACCGTTGTTGATTGTCTATTCGTTTTTAACTGATCATGCTTTGTGTTGGACAGTATTCTGTAGTACTTCCAGGTAGTATCTTGAGACGTGTAAAAATAGGGTGTCTCAGATGGGGGTGTGAGTGTTTGTCGCTCCCAAGCTGCTCCGCCTGCCTGCAGGCTGTCCCCCCCTGCCCTTCGCCTAGCTGCTACGCTATAACCTCCTCCTCCTCCACCAGACCCAGTAGCCCTCCCCTGACCAGTCACCAACAGGCCCTTGGCTCTGTTTCTATGCAAAAGACTAGAGGCTGGGGCCATTTACAGCATGCCAATCCTGACTTGGGAATGAGCACTCCTCCCAGAGCTCCACAACCCCTTGTCCTCTGTGCGCTCCTGTCAGCACTTCAAAATGGCCACCGTTTCTGTAAAGTCAGGCTAAACCACCACAACACTGTCATATATATTCCAAACACTCCATTGGAGGTAGGCCTTTCTCTCTGTGCTGAAGACACTTCTGTCCAGCTTGATCTCAGGGTAGGGGAGTTGATGATACAAAGTACTAGATGCAGCTCTCCATTTCTGTCCTTTCTACTGTGAGAGCGAAGTCTTAAATTAAAAGGCCATCTGTGCAACAATATGCACAGACCTCATGCCTCGAAACGTAATCCCAATTAGCAGGAAAAGGGTTGGTAATTAAATCCCTTTCTCCAACGGTGGCCTATTTGTAATGTTACTGTTTAGGGGCCCATTTCCGCATGTAAAAGATGCCAACTTAATGTGCCAATATAAATTTGCTGTGTCATACTATATCTTTATAGAGAGCACTTCTCTTCCCTGTTTGGAGGATCTTTGATAACCTTTGTGGAGGATGCAGTGGGGGACAGGAGGGATCAAACAAATGGGCGGCAGCACCACACCCTAAATGACTGAGATTATTTTTTTGCTTTTGTGGGGAATGCCCCATGTTAAGGAGAAACTCTTTACTCAATTGGGGGTTCCAGTATGCTACAGTGCACAGTTGATGGGTAATCCCGGGTACATATTTTTTTAAAACCAAAAATGAAATCGCATTTTAACGTCATTTTTATGAAGTTTGACACAAAAATCTTAAAAATGATAAAAAACCTAAATGAAAAAAAAAGGATCTATAATATGTTAAAGCTCTGCACTTCTAGCTGAAACGTCTCCGGTCATCTGCCTCTACTTCCACCATCTAAGGGAGTAGACTGGTGGCTGGGGTGCCTTTTTGTGGATGCTGTATTTATCTTTTTTTTTTATGTTTGTGTCCTGCTCAAAGCGGGCCCACTGAACTGTACATTTCCACAGACCCAGATGGCTTGGGCCCACTGTATCAGCCCCTCTCTCCTCAAACTGCATCAGCAGGACCAAGGGGAGGGGGTACATTTCAAAAGGTACAATGTCTTAAAATAAATCAAAAAAATTATACAAAAACAAGAAAACGGGAAAAGGCTACCTTTCAGGACTTGCAGTCCTGCAGCACACAAGCAAAAATCACTATTGCCTGTTTCTGTAACTGCCTTGATCCAAGCTCAGACAGACCCAATAGCCGAGGACCTCCCAGCGTCCTGTACTAACTGGAGAAGCCTGACAGTGAAGGGGGTTTCCCATGCTGCACCAGCATCAAGAGGCTCTCCTATCTACAGCTCTGTTCTAGATAACAGTATATATGTATACACTACATATATATATATATATATATATATACTGTAAATACGGTGTGTGGTAGCACATCTTCAGACTTCTTGGATCTTAACCTCTGAAACCTTTCATTTTCCTTTAAAAGGTCTTGGTTTAATACAACTGAAAATGAGCAATATGTATTTCCCCCGCAAATAAGTGATACGAAGGAAAGAATTTGGGTTGGGTTTAAACTGATACTTGATCGATTGAAAGCTATGTCTTTCTTATGTGGAGTTGGATATGCACGTTCTGGTTTTGATGACATATTACAGTACCTTGAAGTGCTTGTACTGTATGTGTATTTGTTTGTTAATTAGTCTGTCTAAAAGCCCAAACTGAAATCACCTGGTTTAATGCATACTTTACCCAGTAGAGAAAATCACAAACATATCAAAACAAAACAAAATATTGAACACAAATACTTGAATCAAGGAGCGCCAATAACAATGTGAAGTCTTTAGTGATCTCTTTTTTCTCTCTCCATCTGACAAGTACACATCGGGCTTTTAGAGAATAGTTCAAAATACATTGCATTAAGTAACAAATACAAAATCTTAGAAAAAAATGCAAAGGTCATCTTAGTTGTGTGCTTGAAAGTCAGATGTATGTATGAATGTTTGCGCAAGCAACTGTGTGTTACAGGGCACATGGCCTGCTGTTATGTTCCACTCAGTATGTTGTATTTTTTGTGTTCTTTTTTTTTTTTTTTTTTTTTTTTTTTTTTTTAACTATATTCTGATAGACATTATTATCATCTAACGTTGCACTGAGTGTCTTCTACCCCTCACTCAGCTAATCGTAGATAAACGAGACTAAGTACCGAGGGGAGATGGTGACAATTCATGTGTAAATGTTTACTCAAGGACTTAATGGATTTTTTTTTTTCATTCTATCTGTAAAAAGTTTATCTACCTTATAGTGGCTTTTATTGTGGAATAATCCAATACAAGGGTTATCATTGAGTATTGCACCATTTTGTTCCAATTATACAAAAAGAAAAAAAAAATCAAAAAAGAAAAATGTACAAAAAAAACAAAGAACTGTGGCCATAGATAGCTGTAGAAGGACTAGTAATCCCTGTGTTAACTTCATGGAGAAATGGAAAGGGATAAAGTGGGGAGGTGAGCTTGTTACAAGACTCATTTCAGAGGTGCCTATCTTTTCTGTTCTTATTTCGCAAAAGCCACCTGTCGTTTACAAGCATTTCATTTGTCTGAAGTTCAAGGAAATAGGAATGTTGAAAATAGAAATAAAAAAAGGACAAATTCCATCTTCCATCAAATGAATATGGACATGAAAATCTTGCAAAATGAAGATTTATGCTACTTTCAGAACTCTGGGATTGATCAGTGTTGTGTCGTATTTCAATTCTAATTTCTCTCTTAATGTCGACAGACTATCTCTGTATGTATTGATTTGTGATTTTGTTTTCTTTAAGCGACGCAATTTGCTCACTATCTTGCACACTCATAAAAGACATGGATCTTGTCTCAGGAAGGCCAGGGTTCCAGAATACCAACTCGTCATTTCTGAGTTTAATGTTTGTGTGAAAAAAGCAACAGAGAAAATAAAACTCCAAGCAAGCACTGAAGGTTATGAATTTAACAATATAAAGTACCATTGTTTCTTTAAAACAAGAAGTTCGTAGCAAGTTACATATTTACCAAATAAAGGACTGAGAATCAACTTTTTTAAAAAGTGGAGTGCTTTACATGTGAAATCTAAGTAGAAATTGCTTTACATTTAAACACAAGGATCAATGGTTTGATTGTCAAAAAGGCAGTGACAGTAAATGCATTTGAATTGTACATTTGACTTGTCTTGTTCTTAAAGTTTCCATCCTGTAGTTCAGGAGCATCGTGCATTACTTTTTCTTTTCTTTTTTAATCATCTCTCCTGTCTGTTAACATGTCTGTTCCTTTGACAGGTATTCAGTGAGTCGAGAGATTTCTTATGTAACAGATGGTTTTCAGAGACAGGTTGAAGTGGAGGAATAAAGGATCATGATCTATGCACAAGAGGGAGGGAGAGTCTCCAAGCCCTGCTGTTGTACTGTGGGTGTTTGTCGACTCAGACTCTGGGGTTCAGGGTTTGATGTAGGGTGGTTGTTTTGTTTTCTTGCTAAAATTTCCTACGCTCTTTCTTTCCCCTCACCCTCCTCATTATCATTGTCATCTAATGTTTTGGCAAACTTTACATTGCGTCGCCATGCTGTGTAATCCTTAACCAATGAGCGCTTATCCTTCTGCTAAAGCACTGTGGGTTGTACTGAAAAAAAAAAGCCCATGACTTTTAAGGCTGTCTGTTTTTTAAGGGGAGTTGGGTGGGTGGGAGAATTGGGTACTTTGCCTTTGCCTTTCTCTTTACTTT
>OMLI01010916.1:1248-11365 GCA_900302605.1 Rondeletia loricata
TTGCAACATGTTATATATCACTCCCAGGTTTGACTTCAACTGTACCTCTATTTCATTGGTTTATTGAACGGGCACTTGAGTGGTTTGCTGTAGTTTTAAACTACAGCTGCAAATCTGCTCTCACTTCCTCTTTCTCACGCACAGAACTTCAGTGTGTCAAGTCAGGTTCTCGTCTGTGAACCAGTGTTAATAGTTTCATCAGTTATTTCAAATAGTTTGATCAGTGCTAAATTGAGTGAGTTCAGTTTTGTGCTCTGAAATGAGAAGAGCGGATACATGAATATGTGCAACCCCTAAAGGATGTGGTCGAGTCTGAGAGAACAAGAGGAAGAGCGTGGGGGAAGGAGTGCACTAGGCTCTGAGGCACCCTGCAAACAACTATCCACGAGTCACTGAAAGGGAGAAAGAGTCTTTCGTTGTTCATTTGGATGATTATTACTTCTCGTTTGGGGAATGCATAATGTTCCTGTGAAGATGCGTTGATGACCCAGAAAGATGGAGACAGAGGACTCTGGTGAAACACTGACTTCCTGGTATGATGCCTCTTAATATTATCCTGGAGTTAATCGCTCTCTATTTCAACACTGGGGTGGCACAGATTAGTGCTGGGTACTGACTGGGCTAATACAAAGGCACATTGTCAAATTTATTAATCAATATATTGGAAGCACAAACCGTTTTCAAGCTGGCGCACAGTCTGACAATGTGGTGGTGACATAAAGCAAGCTGCTGGCTACTTGATACGTGCTGTTTAGTACTCGTACAGTTCAACAACTTAAATCTTTTAAAAGATTTGACAGGTGCATGGAACGTGACATTTTCTTCACCTTCCTGTCTCACTAATGGAAGTTTTATCATCACAACCTGTCATTTAGGCACAAAATACTAGGATCCCATTTAGCTATTGGATGTGTAGTTAAAAGGTTTATCTCAATGTGTGAAATGTTAACCGTGTGTGTGTTTGCTTGGTGCACATTAACAGTTGTGGGGTTTTTTAGGTCTGCGGTGCCGAGAGAGAGACACTCCATCCTCTGTGACCATGCTGGGGTAAGTCACTCCATCTCTTATCTCTCTATCTCACCTCTCTTCTGTTGAAGCCTATCTACGCACTCCCTTGAAAACTAAGAAATTCACTTTCTCACTTAAATTTCTGCCTGTAGAAGAAAAGAAAGCAGGACCCAGGCCCTGATCCTGTAATCAGAATCCCAGAGGTGAGTGATCTCCAAGATGCTCTATTATCTTTGTTCTTCACCTCTCTCTCTCTCTCTCTCTCTCTCTCTCTCTCTCTATGTAACTAGCGGAAGTTAGTCAGCCATACCTTTGTGACCACAATGCAGAGTGCAGAGCTGACACGAAAAATATGTTCAACTGCGGCCATTGAAGCTCTCTGTGTTTATTCTAGAACTGATCAACCTAATGTAAATGTTTCTGTGTATCCCTTCACGTCATACTTCAACCTCCCTGTGTGTCTGATTTTACACTTTGCAAGCTTTCTAGTTTTACCTCAAATGTTCTAGAGTTTACTCACAGGCACAGATAAAGATCGCCTCCCATATTTTTATTGGCGATATCTTTGTATGTGTCTGTTACTATACTGAATGCGCACACAGTATAAATAAGCAGCTGATGTGGTTAGTGTGGCAAACAGGCAGACATCTTGTAATTTACTACAAAGGCACAGCTTCGTCCTTCTTCCTCTTCGAGAGGTTCACACAGGAAATGAGAGATCTGCACCTTGCAACACCACGTCCTTCTCGACATCTTCCTTTTCCACTTTCCTGAACTCTCTTGTCTCTCTCTCTCTCGCTCACTTTTACTTATTATTCTGTGAAATCCGTATTATGCAGAACCTCCTATATAAAAAAGAACACTACACAGTGTTTTGACTTAATAGTATTCAAACCTGTCTTGCCTCTCCAATTGCTGCATTTTTTTAAAGCCCCCCCTCCCACAGTGAAGGATTAGGCTTTCAGATGATGCAACTTTAAAATGGCTTGTTTCAGGATTAAATGCATTACACAGAAGACGGCCCTCTGTTCCACTTTGCCATTGCATCCCCCCCACACACACTTTCTTACTGCACACACCCACCCATCCCATACTTTGACATTTTATTGCACCAACATGTAATATAGCTGGTTGCATCTGAACATGTTTGACCAAAGTGTCTCTTTAAAAGGCCGGTATTTCTCCATTCAAGTTCACTTTAAGTCATTCTGTTTAGTGATTGGTTCTGTTGTTTCAGGATGAAGAGGAGGATGATGAGGATGAAATGATGTTGGAGCAGATGAAGGACTCAGAGGTGAGGTGCTCCCCCTTCCTACATGCCAGATGTACTCAGTTGTTACTCTTAGTCTTTAAATGTATGGACAACGTTAGTTTGATGGTGATCGACCCATATTGGTCAGCTAGTGGACCATTTATCATATAGTTTACACATATCCAAGCTGGATTCTTAAGTTGCTGTTCAATGTTTGATCTCATTCTAGGAGCCCAGTCATAAAAGGGTTAAACCTGTGGCAAAGTCCAATAGCCTGACAGGCGTCATAACCCCAGTGAAGACCCCTGCTCTGAAACGCATTGGACAGTCCATTTCGGTAACAGAGCACAAACTTGCACACATTCCTGTTGTTATACACAACGAACATCGAATTACTTCTATAATGTAACTGTTATTCCGCTCTTTCTTCCACCATTGTAGCGTTCTATCAGTTTCCGTACCGAGGCGCGACCTTTGCCCCCGGCTCCCCTCCGCTCTCGCCAGAAGGCCTCGTCGTTTCCACGGAGACGCAACAGCCAATGCTGGAGCGACACTGTGGAGAGTCATGACCTCACCGCTAAGGAGATCAAACGTCAAGAGGTACAGGGGGCAGGGTTCAAAGTTTACTTTAGTTTAGAGGTAAAATTTAGTTTTTTACAAGGGTTATTTGGGGTGACTGGTTAGCTACTTTGATTGGGATATGATAAGAGAGTTAATGTCAGTGTGTGGGTGCACAGCATTGTGTGTCGTGTGTCGTGAATCCGGTTTGGCCTCAACATTATTATTGTTTTATCTACCGATCTCAGTAGTCTTGTTTTTTTGGCTATGTGGAGCTGCTATGACGCTGTGGTTGCAGTTTGGGTGGGGTGACTAGTGCCTACTCTCTTCATTTCTCTGAAGCAGCTCTGCAGGAGATTATGAAAGAGGATGTGAGCTGGCACTGGAGGCCCAACTTCCTGTTTTAAACAATCAGCTGTGAATGCTCACTCTGTGTGTGTGTGTGTACGTATTTTGTGTTTTGTATGTGTTAGTGTCTGCATCCACATGTGTGTTTATGTGTGCATGCTAACTGACGGTTGCAACGATGTTAAACCGTTTGGGCTTCCCTGTAGGTGATCTATGAGCTGACCCAGGGCGAGAGACAGCTGATTGAGGACCTCAGTCTGGTCAAGAAGGTACTTGTCCACTGCACACACACACCAGCCTGATTGCAATAGGCACATATCTCTATTTATTTATATTAGAACAAATCCTGCTCATGCATTTTCAGTGGGGTTTTATTCAAGCCAGTCATCCCAGTCGTTCTGACATTGATTTTTCCCCATAGCTACATTTTGATACACCTCCTTCTGTACCTCATTTGATTCTTTCTTTACCTTTGTCTCCTGGTGTGTGTGTGTGCCTCCAGGTGTACTATGAGCCCATGTTGACGCTGGACATTTTGACAGAGAGCGAGCTGGGACAGATCTTTGGGACTCTGGACTCTCTCATTCCCCTCCATAAAGGTAAAATGTCACTCTGCTCAGCACGCTCTCCCCCAATCTCAACTCTTGCTCCAACACACTTCCTCATTCTCAATCATTTTTGTGAAGAAAGAATGCAGGACAGTGTTTGTGCAGTTAGTCATTACTACATGTTATAACTGAATGGGAGTCTGTTGCTGTAACGTTTCTTTATGGATTAGTTTCTTTATTTATAGTTGAATGAGTTGAGTGTGATGTTTTTCCTATTTATCTGTCTTTGAGATGCAATTTTATTGGCATTGTTGACCGTCAATAAGAATTCTATCATTTTATTTTGTTGCTGCTGTTTTTATGCCAGATCTTCTGAGTCGTCTTGAAAGGCTGAGGGGATCAGAGAAGACTGTCGGAGAGGTGGGGCCCACTCTGATGAATTGGGTGAGTATCTCCATGGAAACCAAGGTCTAAGAGAGAGGAGTGCACAACTGACCTTCACTCTCTCCAGTTCCTGTATCTACTGTTCTTTAAGATGTTCCGCTCCAAACCACAGTCGTTAGAGTTCAATCTACACATGTCTCTGCTTCTAACCGCTAATGTCGACCTCATCTTTCTCGCCCTCGCTCCATTGCTCCTCCCTTCTACCTCTCTGCAGTTCCCTTGCTTGGAGGCCTATATTACATACTGCTGTAACCAGGTGGGGGCCAAAGCTCTGCTGGACCAGAAAAAGCAAGACAAAAGAGTGGAGCAATTCCTGCGCCTCTGTCAGGAGTCTTCTTTTAGCAGGAAACTGGACCTCTGGAACTTCCTGGATCTCCCTCGAAGCCGATTGGTCAAATACCCCCTGCTGCTGAAAGAGATCCAGAAGTGCACGCCTCCAGACCACCCTGATGAGGACACATTGCCTGATGCTGTGAGTTGGTAGCCACACACACACACACACACGCACACACACACTCATTTTAGATTACATAAACATTTTAAAGCTACACTAGGCAACTTTGCATATTGGCAACTCCAAATGGCAGCAAGAGGTTACTGAAAAATGTGAACTTCACTACCCAAAAATCATTTGACATCACATTAGTAAATTGGAAACAGCACGCTCATGTTTACCAACTCGGCCAGTCTGTGATTGCTTTATAGCAAAGGATACCAAAGGGATGAGAGAGGCAAAATACGTTGGTGAGTCCAGTTTTCTCTGGATGGAGCGCCGCTCGCTGCTGTTTAGGAGACAGTTTTGTATTTCACTCTTACGTTTCAATTTGTCACTTCCTGTGGGCAGAGAAGTGTACTACATACCCACCAGAATTTCATTTGGGCAAATCTACAGGGTCTCAATCAGGGGGGATCGGACGTTCTTCTCTATTGCAGCCCCACTTTGTGAATTAAGCTGATAAGATGGGTGTATTTTTACAAATAGTCAAATAAATAAAGGTTTTGTCCTGCTCAGTTGGAGCTGATCCACAGCATCGTGGCAGAGGTGAACAGGAAGACAGGGGAGGCTGAGTGCCAGTTCTACAGGAGGGGTCTGTCCTACATCGAAGATGGCCAGAGACTACAAGAGATCAATCTGTCCCGCTTCCTCTACTGCCACGGAGAGCTCAAGAACAACAAGGGACAGGTAGCAGCCCGCTATTGCCATGTTTACTCTTCTTTATCCAATCTGCTCCATTGAATAACCTTTGGGTGGTTCTCCTGGGGTTGTCGAGTTGTTTGTCTCAGAAAAGATCATCAAAACTCCCTGTCTGTCCTGCATCTGTCAAAAGGGGAGAAATTCTGCACCTGCTTGAATACTCTTCTAAATATAGCCATCTCTCTCTCTCTCTCTCTCTCTCTGTGTGTCTCTGTCTGTCTCCTCTGTCAGCGGCTGCATGTCTTCCTGTTTGAGCTGGCTTTGGTACTGACCAGGCCAGGGGAGGACAAAGAGGGAGGCCATGTGTTCCAGGTCTACAGACAGCCTCTGCCCAACGCCTTGCTCAACCTGGAGGAGATCCCAGATGGAGAGGCTGGCGGAGGGGGCACGTTCAGGGGAGCCTTCACTGGGGGCAATGATAAAGGTAACATGCATACCGTATACATGTTGGATTAGCTGCTGTGTTTCACATTTGGATTAATGTTTGCCCTTCAGATCAGGGATTCAGTTTAGCAATGTCTTATTGTGTTTCACATTGAGCAATAATTCTGCTCACTCTCATACCTGCATACTTTTATCATGTACATTTGTATCTTTTGTTTCAATCGGAGAAATGGCGTTGCATTTAGGCTACAACTATGCCCATAGCATGTCAATGTGATTTCCTGTCCAGGATTTGAATCAGAGTGCCCCCACCCCCTCAAAGTTTAAGTGAAACCTGCACCCCTGCTTCCACTCCATTTCCTGCAATGACTCTCTCTCCCTTCCTCTCTTTCTCCCAGTGAGGAACTGTTTCCGTGTGAGCAGCAGAGGGCGCTCCAAAGCCCACTCTCACAGCCTGCAGGCCAACGATTCCTTCAGCAAGCAGCAGTGGATCACCTGTCTGCGCCAAGCAATTGTCCAATCACGAGACAGGAACGCTCAGACCAGCCAGTCACAGCTCTCCTCCCACCCTGATCCCGCCCTCTGTCACATAGCCGGGCTCAGTCTCAGCTCGGACACAGAGATGAGAGACCATACCAGCCGCTGACTGATAGACTGATCATCAGGAAGGCTGTGGAGTGTCTATACATTTGTACATTGTTCAGAGGAGAAAATAATGGGCCGTTTGTGAAAATGATTTTGCATACTCACACACATGCGCAAGCACACACACACACACATACAGAAACACGCACAGAAACACACACACTTTCCTACTTCCATCATTTTCTGTTATGCTGTGATTGTGACGTTGCATACTGTACAGCTTGGGAACAATATTACTGAATGTGAATGTACTTTGTAAAAGGTTTAGAGTATTATTGTTTTCTATTTGTTTTAATAAACTGACACTTAAAGTCTATTGAGATACTCATTGGGAAGGTAGACAAAGTATAGCCAGCAAGATCTAGAGAGAAAAGATAAGACATGATTATCTCTCTCTCTCTCTCTCTCTCTCTCTCTCTCTCTCTCGCTCTCTCTCTCTCTCACCAGTGAGAGGGCAGGGGAGAGAGAGAGAGGTAGACTTTCAGAGGTAGCCTAGAGTGAAACAGTAGACGTCCCCTTATGCATTTTTAACAGCTCAGCAGGTGATGGGAACAGTTTGGTGGGACAGTTTGTCCACAGATAGAGTGACCAAGTGATCAGGTGAGTCAGAATCTCTCTGTTTGTGAGCTAATGCTGCAGTATTAGTGGAGCATTATTTTGCATGATTTCATTATTTACTTAAACAAAATGGCATGAGTCTAGATTTGGCTCTGACAAGATGTAAGCACATATCGGGATGCTGAAATTGACATGCCCTGTTTTGTAGGTTATATAATTGACCTTTCTAAGGAAGTTCAGTTCAGGTGTAGCGCTTAATCACACAACACTTAGCATGAGGTCTCCAGGTCTGTTGAAATAAGTGCCCTGAAGCTGAAATGTTAATTTCTAGATTCACTGATGTCTCTGTCAGACCTCGCGTGTCCAGGCTCTTCTGCATGCTTTACAAGAGAGAATTGAGTGACAGCGTGGATCAACTTGATCTATGCAAGATCGGGATTTACCTTAAAGAGACGCTCATTCACAGATTAAGCCTATTCTTTCTCCCTCAGCTGTGAATGACTTCCTCTCTGCCTTTTCCTGGCAAGAAGGGATAATACCCTACTGTGCTTTATTCATTGAAAAAGAGACTCTCACTCTCCCTAGGGCAGCAACTGTTTGCATGAAGTACCACCACGTCCTGCCCACCTTTGACCCTGCATGTGAAAACGCTGAAGTGGAGCACCTTCCAAAGAGCAAGTCGCAAACCTCCCGGCTTGCATTACCTGGGGAAGCCCTACTATCTGTCCCAGGGTCCCTTTTGGTTAGAGACTGAGGTTTACCGGTAAAGCAGGATGCCTGGAGCCAGTGATGTCAACATGGAGGGCTCTTGCCAGGCCCTGTGTCGGATGCTGGTGTCTCAGAACGGCCTCCAGAGAGAGACGGCTGACATCTCCCAGTCTGTCCTCTACACCTCACTGATGGGCCTGCTTCTGGTCACTGACCAAGAGGTGTGTATGTTAGGGTGGATGTGTGCCTATGAGTGTTAGATTAATAACTGGAGAAGACGAGAGTGCTTGATATTCTATATTGAGAGACTCCTCATGCTCACCCAGGAATCCCTTTTGCAACACGGCATCTAACTCTCATTCATCTTCTAGTCTGGTGGTGGTGGGACAACAGAAAATCTGTACATACGTATTTTGTAAGACGATAGAATTTATTGGGCGCAAATGGGACAAGCATGAACACTGACAAAGGAAATTGTATAAAGGAATTAATGGAGAGTATACACACACTTAACACACATCAACACACACGTGTTTAAGCACCTGTCAGCACTCCTTGGTTCATAATAGGATGAACGTTTGAGGTTGATCTCCTTTTAGCCTCCCTGGTTATGCTAATGAGATAAGAAGGCTAAATCTGTCCTACCAACACTGTACACGCACACATACATACACACACACTGACATGGTGGAGTTAGGACAGACAGACAGTAACACGTCGTACAGGCACAGGGCACACTTGGTCACAAATGCAGTGAAGAGTATATACAGTCTGTCTGTTCAAGACCAATTTAGTGGGATCAGTAATGAAACATGGTGCGATGGATAGATTTTTGGACTTGTACAGATATACAAATGGTACAGGTCAATAGTACTGGTCAGTAGCTTCCCTGTGTTCTTTTTTTTTTTTACAGAAGGAGCAGCTGAACTTAGGAAGTGGAAGAGTTGGCCTTAGGAATGTAGGAAACACAGTAAGTGTTGTGTAGTGATGCAGGACGTTCTTCAAGCAAACCAGTCCTTGGACCAGACATGTTTGAAGTGTTTGCAACAATACTGTTGATCATTTCCAGTAGTACATTTACTCACCTAGCCCTTTTGTTTGTCTCTGAATTAGTGCTTCCTGAATGCAGTAGTCCAGTGTTTGTCTCATACACGTGGCTTACGGGACTACTGCCTCCTCAAGTCCTACAGACATGAGAAGTTCTCCAAAGAGGACGCTAAACTCATGGAAGGTATGTTCCTCTCCTCTCCTCTGCCTCTCCCTCCTCCTACTTTGTTTTTCCCATTTTCTCCAAACTAATCCTAATCCTTGTCCTTGGTGCCAGCTTTCTCTCAGGTGCTGTCAGGCCTTTGGGACGTGGATGAAGGAGACACAGTGGTCAATCCACGGCAGTTTTACAATATCTTCAAAGAAGCAGTGCCTTACTTCAGTGGCTACAGGTGAGGAGGGGGACTGACTTCTGGCCAGTACTATTGTCAGTACCTGATAGTACCTGTGTACCAGAACAGGGGAGCTTCTGAAAAGGTGGGGTGAACCACTCTGCCAGGAGGAGCTGCCACACTACTGCTATTTATTGTCAATGGAGACTTTGAGGGTCACATGGTCTAAATGCTCAGGGGTCAGGAAACATCTCTGCAGGAAACATTACTGCCCTACAAAGCAGTGTTTATTTCATCAACGATGGCGATGACGAAATGATTTCGTTAACGCACGTTTTTTTCATGACGACTAAATTATAACGAGAGGTTGTTGTTTTCGATGACGAGACGAAAATGTTAGTGGGTGGGCTATTGGACTTTCAACATGCATGACATTCCATACATTTTGTGTGCAGTCTTTCAAAAGCTCAAAATATCAGCAATGCATCCCTGTCCTTGTTTGGTTGAGAATCGTGCCTCTTTGTTTCTATACTCTTTGCTGCCACCACCAGGCAGGCAGGCAGGAAGGAACACCAGTCAGTGCTGGACCGCAAGTTAACATGGCAGCGTCAACACAGAAAGGCTTAGGTGGTCGGAAAAAAGAACCGATCTGTGGACATATTTTACCTAGTGTTGGGAGAAACGAGGCTTTCTGAAGCTTTGAACCAATTGCTTCGGGAAATGATTCACTGTTTCGAAACTCTCGAAACACTGCGCGCTGGCGACATCTGCTGGTCAAATGCGTGTAAATGCAACGGGAAGACCCACCAAAAAAACACATACAATGATTCAACAACTTGGAAGTTACTTGCATATATTTTCATTTAAGAGTAGTCTACAGTATCCTGAAATAAACAGACCTGAATTTATGTAGAATATGTAGGCATTCATATATAAGTAGGCCTTTATATTGCTGTATTTTAATCATTTTCATTATATAATTTGTGTATAAATAAAGTATGTGACAATAGTATAGCTTATATACAATATTTATGTTCTATTAGTAGACTTTCATATATAAAAAGGCATTTATATGCTTATACCTTCATTT
>OMLI01010927.1:3620-13997 GCA_900302605.1 Rondeletia loricata
AATGAACTCAGCGATGACTGTTGATGTCATTACTCCTTAGTTTCCTTTGAGTTACTTGAGTCGCTTTAATCACAGCTCTAGAATCAGATTACCCAAATCCACTCCTCACGTTAGTCATTAAGAGGGATGGAGAAATATCTGACCCTTGATCAGTAAATACCTTAACTTACATGAGTTGCCTGGTCTTACATCACCAGCCAAGACATATCTGAGAAATCTCTGATCTTTTTCAGTGCTCTTCCAGACCACTTGAATCATTTATAATCCCTTTATGCATAATACACAGAGGATTTTCTCACTTCTACATGGCAAGGGGAACGGTACACTCTATCTGAAAGCTGCTGATGAGAGGTGATAAGGCTCTGATGAAAAGAGGCCTTGTCTTTTGTCCTTACCCCTTCTCTCTCGCTCTCTCCCTCCGATCACCCTCCCCACCCATCCATCCACCTTCCCTATCTTCTCTGCTATATCAGCCCTGCCTCGGTCGGTAATCCACATGATCAGATACCGTCTTCGGCTGGAAACAAGCGCCTCTTTGTATTTTTGTTGATTGCAATCCAGTAATCTAGATGATGCGGTTCTGAGTAGAAAGGTTTGACAAGAACGGGCAGTCTTCTCAGAGAGAGGCGATGATGAGAGTGGAGAGGTGCGAGACAGTTTTCTCAGTCTCACACTGCGACTGTGACACACACACACACACACACACACACACACACGCACATACATAATGCAATCGCGCATAGACACGCTCAAGCATAAATACACACGGCGACCCAGTGACTGAGGTGTGTTAGCAGTGCAGCAGATGGGGAGACCATATGTGTTCGCTCATAAGCAGCAGCCATATAGCAGTTCCTCACTCCTCCTCGCTCTATGCCTATGTGTGTGTGTGTTGTGTGTGTGTGTGTGTGTGTGTGTGTGTGTGTGTGTGTGTGTGTGATTCCACATATGCGCATGACTGCATTTTTGTGTATTTGTGAGGGTGTGTGTGTTGCAGCGGGCCTGTGACCGGAGGGTCGAATTTCCAGGCTGGCTGGGGAAATGTGGTTGGGGGGAAAGTGAAAGAGTAGCGCCTTCCCCTCCCTCAAAAACCACTGCCGAGGTGCCCTTGAGAAAGGCATTTAACCCCCAACTGCTGCAGTGGTGCCACTAACTGGCCAGCAATAGAAGACTGTGGTTGTACTGGGCGGCTTCCGGGTGTGAATGTGTGTAACTGTATGATTGTGAACAAGGAAGTGTGCTAAATCAATTTTCCCTGGATGAATAAAGGATAAGAAGACCACATGACTGTGTAAGAGCGTAACCTCACATACCTCCATGATGTTGTGGTGAAGTCATATGACCCCTGCCCAGGTCAAAAGATCAGCTCTTCCTCTACCTCATATCTTTCGTTTCAGCCCTTACCGCAGCTCCATAGGCAAGAGATGTCTGACCTCCGGGGGTTAGAGGGGCTGAACCTGAGCTGACCCTCCCCAGTCTCCAGTCACCCAGCCGAGGATGCCTCAACACAAACAAGGGAACCCACCACCTATCCTGGGTGGTAGGGCCATTGAGCGTGATATACGGCCCCAAAAAACAGACACTAAACGCACCTAAACACCCCCGGGAGACTGAATTGGGGGAAATATGTGCCGTGTGCAAAAAAGATAAACTGCCCACGGGGAGCTGAGGGAAACAGATTCAGTCAGTGGGAAAAAATGAAAGGAAGAAACGGGAGAGACTTTAACGCCTAATAAAAGAAAAAGTATTTCATGCGGGTGTAAACTGAATATTTCATGAAGAAGGTTTTACGTCTTAATGTAGAGCACTTCCATCCTGCGTCCATTAAAGCAGAGAGAGAGAAGGAGAAGGGATTTACTGAGGCGTCGCTGATGTGCTGTTTATTCCGGCCACCGGAGCTGAGTGCCCTGTCGCGCGGCGTCCTTCTCCCCAGAGACGAGCTCTGATTCTGGGGCACACTGAAAGCACATGCCGGGTACACGCCGGTGCTTTCAGTACTCAAAATTAAACTAACATCTTTTACTTTTCCCCTCTTCTCTCACCCTCTCTCTCCTCCCTATCCTTCTCCTCGCCCCTCCATTCTCAGACTTTGACTGCACCGACCCCTTGGGAATGGAGTCGGGAGAGATAGCGTCGGACCAGATCGTAGCCTCGTCCCAGTACAACCCCAGCTGGTCCCCAGAGCGCTCTAGACTCAACTACTATGAAAATGCCTGGACGCCAGCAGAGGACTCTAACAAGGAGTGGATACAGGTACAGCAGTTCTTCTTCTATGTATTCTAAACAAACTGCTGGAAATGTAAAACGCATCACTTCCTGTGTGCCGGAGGATTTTTCCCAGGAAAGACCTACCAGACACCGGGTGTTTCGAACAGCAAATTGGTGATAGAGGGTAGTAAAACAGACATTTATGTATATGAAAATGTCACAGATTAGTGCTTTAATGGTAGTTTGAGACACATAGAGGAAAGGTATATCTCCAAAGTCATCCAACAAACTCCCAGCAGTATGTTACTGGAGGTGAGTCACAGTCTGAGGGCGTATGCGGTATTAGAAGTGACTGCTGCCTGCTTGAACACAATAGGAGTGTTCTGTGTTTGTCCTTCAGTCTCTGGAGGTGTAACTTCTCCACAATGCTTTGACAAGATCCAACAATTGTGATGATGAATGCTGTCCTCCTGATGGGCCTCGGGGTGGTGGAGTCGAGACCTCTGTCCACTCTGTCACTGTCTACCTATCTGTCTCTGTCTTCCTCTCCTACCTGAACATTTTCAGCTATAGGCTGCCTCCGGGGATGCTGGGATTTAGTCCAGGCATCCTGCCCAGTCGCACACAGACACACACACACACAAACACCACATTTGTCTGTCTGTCGGCTTATCTGCACCACGGGATCATCATCCACCTAGGGGCCTTTATGTGGAAAGACTAAAGATCTAAGTCTTTTATCCCCAGACGGGGCTATGTCACATATCCTAAGTCCACTTACAACACAAACCCCCGCAGTGACACAACCGCCGCTGCACTACTTAGATGCATTTGGGCCATGTTTGATTTACTAACCCAAAGCCTCCAGGCCTAGTAAATGCCCAGACTGTTTTTCTTTTTCTACCTTTTTTCTACAGTCCTTGCTTCATCACTGAAAAGTTTGGCCCCAGCATATTCCTCAGGGGGCGAATAGTCGAGCTGACCCATAGCCAAATATTTGCTTGGGGAGAGCCATAAGCAAGCTTTTCCTTTATTGCAATGAAAATATTGTCCTGAGGGCCCCTGTTGCTCCTCCAGACTAATTTAATCGGAGTTTGTGTGTGCGTTTGCGTGTGTTCTCCCATGCTTCTGTATGTCCATGTGTGCGTGATTTTGGGTTCTTGGCTTAGTGGGAGGGCCCGGCAGGGTCCATATTGTCCTGCAGAGGAACCCAGCATGTGTCTGAGTGGATCAGGAAGGACCGTGGCCTCCCTGACCACTTCCCCTTTCAGCCAGATCTAACAGAGGGACAGTCTGTTGTGTAAAACCATTTGTCCATCTGACAGGAAAGTCCATTGTTTATCCTCAGATATGTGTGTTAAGGGTAACAACATATTTTTAATCGGTTGATTGCCAGCCCATAGACACAGTTCTCTGTATTTCGAGTATAGACTTGAACGCTGCTCTAGCCTGTTTTGCCCCTTCGTCAGCAGAAACCACAGATAAACAATATGATTTGTTGCCACTCAAGACTCTCTCTGCTATAGTATTGATCCTGTGGAGGATTTGATTTAGCAGTAAAATCTGAATTGTAGAGTGGACATGCTCTAATGGGCATGTTGATTTCCCAATACCAATCAGATCAAAACACTGAACCGGGTGCTTCTCATTTCAAAGGCAGGAAAAGGGCCAAGTCTGTGGTTACCACATAATTGATGTTTTTGAAGGAGTGTGCTGCACTTGTGCCAGGCACTCTGAGCAGAAGCCCAATTATCACAAGTGTTATTAAAAGAGTGGAATTCTTCATTTCTCTTTCATTAAGCCTGTCCGCGGCGCAGCAACACGCTCAGCCCCCCCGCGGCACGTACAAATCATCTCAGATGCATAGAAGTAATCAATTCATGATTTATTTCATTATCATTCCCTGACTGCAATTTGAGGCAGATCGTTTTATTATTCATGACAGACGGGCTTTTGATTCCCGGGCATTTTCCTTCGCTCTGCTTTCAATTTTTTGCCGAACATAATCCAGATTTGTCATCCATGTTAATGCTGCCTGATTCTAATGCATGGAGCGGAGGAGGGCAAGATGCTGGAGTCTGTGCGCTCTTCTCTGGGTAATTAGATTGGTGTGGTTCAGCATCGAGTGCTGGGTTAGCCAGGTCATTAATCAGCACTTTGCTGTACACAGAGATGGACAGATGTCCTTTGAGGGGTCTGCGGCTTGAGGAGGGAGGAAAAAAAGGGGCAATAATCCTTCAAAACAGACCTTCATCTCATTCTTCCTCATTCACTCAGAGGATGAACAGCAGGGGTCTATGCAGCAGGTTGCGACAAAAATAAATGCGGGTGCACACCCAGACTCCCCACCTTATGGCCTGATCCTTGCATTTATGGACTCAGCCTGGTTCCAATAGGAAAACCTGAACGATGCATAACATTGGGGAGGAAATACCTGCATCTGCACAACACATTTGGGCCTCTGAGGGGAAGGTATATATTTTCGGAAGACTGAAAGCCTGAAAAGAAAAGGGTTCCTCAGGGACCATCGGAGGGAAAATCTCCAAGATGCTGACGTGGTGAGGAATGGCTCTGCCGAATATATTGGAGAGACGATCTGATGGCCACCGAGAGTCACCACAGCATCTGAATGATGCAATAAACGCAGGACCGGATCTCCAAGACAACCGGGGTCTGTCAGACAGCCGCCATTGATCACACACACACACACACACACACACACACAACATGAATAATGCACGCTGTCTTGGAGAGAGCCCAACTGTCAATACCTGAAAGCCTCTTTATCGAGCGTCACATAATGGCAATATACAGTACATGTTACCTCATACACCAGGTTAGGGTTATTCATCCTCGTGAGCTTGAGTAGTTTTTGCTCTCCATAATCATATGATTTAGCTACAATGGGTCCTGCCGTTATCTTCAATCTTCTTGGCCAGAAGCATTATCCCTGATTACATGATCAGTATTTATGTACAGGCCTCTATATGTCTCTGATAACCTAAATTGTTTAATCATGAGAAGAGATAGGGAGCCATGCGAGTCCCTCCTCTCTTCATTTGAGAGAGGGCGTCTGCTTTAATCTTGTCACGTCAGAAACATGAAAAGCATATCGGTCTTTGTTTACACAATATGCTCCTTTATCTCCTACATGTGACAGCAATCTCAAGGCAAAGTCAGCCATTTACAGAGGAACTTATCCCGGGTTAACATGAGAGTTTAAAGTGACCCGCCGTGACCGTATTTCCTCATTGTTAGGAAAACAGCGTTGTGAAACCGGGGCCATTTAACACAGATAACAGGTTGAGTTCCACCGCTTGACCAAGCAAACGACCACTAATTGCCGACTTCCTAGATGAAAACACCGGTCTGGCCTCCCCGGCGTTTATCTTCTCCGCGGCCCGGAGTGCAGGGGCTAACGTCAGATGCGAAATCAACGCGCTCTGCCATATCCTGTTTTCTTTCTCTCCATCATCCAAATGTGCTTTCAATTACCTCAGGTCAATGAGTTGCAGAAATGTCCTCTCCATCGCTATTGTCTCTCTCTTCGCTGCCGTCTCCGTTACCGGGGCTTATTGCCGTGCCGAGTGATGAGTAATTAGAATATGGACTGGTAATTAACAGCAGCTTCTCGGTTGATGAAACCTAGAGAGAGCGGCGAAGTGGAGGCTGGCATGCGGCTGCCGGTGAGATCATCATCGTGCCGTACAAATGGAAACAATGGATGCTGTCTGTGCCTCGCCGCTCCCAGGCCTCGCTCTCGATTGGAAAATCAATGAGCGGATAGAGACCCACGCTCGAGCGGAGTAGCCCAAAAGTGGGACTAGAAATCGAAACATGAAGGATGGCATGATGTAATGAAATGGAACAGCGCTGTGAAAGTACCCCGAGACAAAAACTCAGCTCAGTGTCATTTTCAGCGTCTGCATTCCAGACAAGGAAACTGCCTGAGGCCCTTTAGTCAGACTTCATCATCACTAAACGGTCATCCACAGCCCTATATCCTGGGATGGGTTCGCCAAGCAGCTTCCAGACGTGACGTACCATAAGGTCACCCTCTCTTCCGTCCCGATCATTGTTTCTTGGTTTCATAAACATCACTCAGAGTATTAGTCATGTGTGTGTGTGTGTGTGTGTGTGTGTGTGTGGTGACGGTGTGAATGACTGTGGAGGTAGAGTCTTTAAGATGATTCACAAGGAAGGAAACCTTTAAACCAGACTGTTAACACCCTTCCTCAAACAGCTGGGACATCCTACCTGTACACGCACACAGTAGAGCCTTCCGAATCATCCTTCTCTGTCAGGAAAGTAGACGATCGGTGCATGGGAAGATGTGCATAATTTAGTGCCACCAAAGAGGTGTTGGGGGGCTAAAAATAAACTGTAACTCTGTCAGGTGAATACTGTGATAGATGGAAGGTCGTGAGTAGAGCTCATAGGTCCCGCAGCGTTTGAGTAATAAAATTTTCATGAAAGGAGAATTAATTAAGCTTTAGTGTGATGGAACTCTTCAAAAAAAGCTTCCAGCACCAACACCCAGGTACCGTGGATGGATTGCTGTAACCTAATTTGGAAATACCGCATCTGTCCTTTTTGTTTTGAGAGATCTCTTTAGCCACATAGCAAAGTACCTGTGTGTACATCAATTCACAAACAACGCCACCTTTCTCTCATTGCCATACAATGGGTATTATAATCCGATTTTGTATCCAAAAACCAGATGGCTGTAGATTTATCGTCTATCTAACGGCCCTGAATGATTGCAGGCTATCTTTCTTATGACTATCCCATCCTTTGAGATCCATAAAACATTCCAAAAACTATTGAAATGGAAGGGGCGAGATGTTTTTCTCTGGACTGGGCCTCCGTCTGTGTCTGCCAGCTGCTCTTTGACTTTGGAACACTTTGGAGAGTTCCCTCCTTTTTCACCATCAGCATTTCTCTTCTTGTTGTTTTTGGTGAGGGGAAACGAATAAACTCGTTCCCCAGAGGCTTCGGTTATTCACCCAGCAGCCCACACACACACAGATGGGACGCTATTTCCCCCCCCGCAGTCGGGTAAGGCAGAGAAATGTTATGGTAAACTTCTCCCAGAGTACGTATTGTTCCATACAACTTCCCTGGCAACTCAATTATAAGCCAACCGAGCAGTGAGAGAGCTTTTGAGCCCGCTGTGTTTCTTGAACGCCCCCCACTCACATCTCCTCACTGCACCCACACAACAATGACTCTAGCTTCACATACATATCGTGTGGCCTTGTTGCGCGTCTGAGTCACACAGCAGGGAGACAATACACTGAGTAATGGATAGACCTGATGATCACACCCTCAGCTGTCCGTGCTTTCGACGGATAATTGGGAAATTAACTCGTCAAACTTGTACAAACACACAGAAATACATAAATACATTGTCTGTCTGTCATTCCCTGTCACTTATTCCCACAAACGCGCACATACGCCTCATTCGGATGCCCGATGTGGTGACTTTCCGCACGTTCATCTAATTGCACACACGCCAGGCTTTAGCTGGCTTTAGCTGATGTTACAAGCCCGAGCACGACTAATTCTTCTTCTGCCTCTCTGGTTTCATTAGTCCGTGAAACGACTGGAGCCGTGTACACTGGCTGTTGTAAGGCGCAGGGCTTTGAGTCATCGGCTGTGCCTCAAAACAGGAAGGTGGAGAACACCCAAAAACACACACACACAAAGATACATACACACACACCCACACACATTTCAGTTGGAATAGAAGAACTCCTCAGAGACAAGGACACGTTGATGTCCTGCCCGCATATCAGCCCGCCGTTGGTTTATGGAGAGATTCTGAGAAGTCGGTGTGATTTCTTACCCAACGCGACATGTTTACGGCACAGGGTGTGTGTCCCTCCAGATATGAGTTACCGTGCACCAGCATGCCCAGAATGTATAGTGGCATTTGTCTATAGGTGAGCATCAGTCCAAACGCACCCTCGTTATTAGAGAATTAACAATATAGTGGAACAGACACGAGCCTCGTTCTGTTAGATCAGCAAAGTCTCAGAATACATCCCTTTACATGCAGGCGTGCAACACCATTAGGCATGATTCAGCCTTTCAGGCAACGCACTAAGATAGATGACGAACCATTTATCATCTGATAGCGTTATGTTTGCCTGGGATCCACTCACACACAGCTTGCGATTTCTAAATGTCGGTTATTGGTTTATATAGGTCAGCTGAGCCTGTCCGTGCCTCGGGGCTAAAAGAAGTCCCACTAGTGATCATTATCCCGGCCTGTTTGTTTTCAGCGCGGTCTCTGCGGCGTGGAGTGAACTGTGGTTTACATCCAGACGTCCTGGCAGCCTGATCTTCTCTCCCTGACCCATGTCACCCCTGTTGGACCGTTAGCGCAGGCTCGGCTCTCCTTCCTCCGCCTGAAACAAGCAGCCATTAATAAATCATGCTCCGCTCATTAGCCAGGCCCTGTTATCAACCCACGTCTGTGAAATTGATCTAGTCTGGTCCTTCTCTCTCTCTCTCTCTCTCTCTTTCTGTACTCTCCTTCACAAGAGTTTCTGTCCTTCGCATCCTGTCCTTCGCAGAAAAGACGATGGGCACAGCGTAGCCAATGAGTGTTCCCAATCAGCCCGGCCACTCAAGTCATTCCCAGAGGCTCTTCTTCTCCATTACACCTAATGAGACCCAATCAGGGAAGACCCTCCCAAGGCCAAAGTCTTCCCATTCGACCCTTTTAGTAAGCCTTTTCAGTAAGCCGCTCTGTCATTGGTCCAGATTGGAAACGAGTCAGACTGGCCATTTGAACCGTGATGTTAAGGACCTGCCTGGCCTAATGTATGCCAGTATAAGCCTCACTGCCGTCCACCCGGCTTTTCCCATCCAGCACTGGCACATATTTACCCAACAGAGAGGAATTCATCTCCTATACGTTATTAAATGGGAACCGTCTGAAGCGGAGGGGATTTGATTTTGTCTCTATTTGCGGACCTAAAAGAAATCGGGGCCTTACTCAGTAAGCCCATTGAGCCTATAGACAGGAACAAAAGTATTCTGTCTCTCTCTCTGTGTGTGACTCTTTCTGTTTTTCCCCCTCTCCATCCATCCAAATCCTTTGAGTGGGCGAGAGAGAGAGGCAGACAGAGTAAGAGAGCGAGAGAGAGAGAGAATGACGTGGAGAAGCCTCGTTCATTGGCCCCATCTGTTTATATCTTTTTACGTCTGGAAGTGAAATGTGAATTTGAGAGGGAGAGGGAGTGACCACGGCACTGTGGCGTGCAGATGTTCCTCCCCTGCTCTTTGCTCTGAGTCATTAAGTGTGGTATAGAAGGTTGGCAGACGAAGCTAGCTGGCTCTGCACGGCCGTGTGGTTTTAACATGCTGGCGCTCCAGTGAGCTAGGCTGGTTTTGGACGCGGATCTCCCCGGCTTTCCTCTCTGTCTAAAGAATGTGCGTGCGTATTTGTGTGTGTGTGTGTGTGTGTGTGTGCTCACACTCTCGCATAAAGGATTTCACCCTTGTCATTCTTTCTTACGCACCCGTACACACACTCCCACGCACATACCGATATTCTCCTCGGTGTGGATTCGGTAATCTCCTCAAGACCCTGGTCATCATCCGTCAGAGCCCGAGCCCGTCTCAAGCCCGCATCAAAGCCCTCGTCTCTCATCGCGATCTGAAAACCCCGTTCCCACCGACGCCCTGGCATCCTGCGCTAGCCCGGTCTGCACGCAGCGCCATTACTCCTCATTAACGTCAGCTCAGCCTGTCGGAGATGGCGCTGACACTCGTTAAACGCCAAACGCGCTGCTCCATACGCTAGAAGAGTTGGTATTCTTCAAAAGCCCTCCAGTTTCATTTCTCATTCACACACCCCACCCAGCCTTTTCCTCCGTTATGGATGGAGGGATGGTACGGTGGGGTTAAGTAGCCTCCACAGAGGTCAGAGAGAAACCATTTGTTTTCTCTGGTGACTGAAAATATATGTGTGCGTGTGCGTGTGCGTGTGTGTGTGTGTGTGTGTGTGTGTGTGTGTGTCCTGACAGTGGTGGTCATGGTGGTGAGCAGGCGTGATGGTTGGCAGACAGACACTGTGCTCTGATGTAAACCAGTGTGCGTCTGCTCAGCATCTCAGTCAGTTCTGAATGCAGCACACACACATACAGAACACATATA
>OMLI01011040.1:1125-12420 GCA_900302605.1 Rondeletia loricata
CCCCCATCCCCCTTCCTCTCTCTCTCTCTCTTAACCATTGAACATGTAATGTGCTGGAGAGGTTATTGAAGTCCCATTCAAAGCGATTGGGAATGTGACTGCATTTTACGGTTATTTGTTTCATTACGGGCAATAAAATCTCTCTCTCTCTCCCCATCAGCTCAACATTTGGCGCTATGGAGACTTCCGCGCGGATGATGCCGATGAGTTTGGCTACAGACGCTAAAAAAAACAAACGCCCACGACCGTCCGACAAACACCATTCCAAAGACCAACATGGAAGACGAGAGATGCATTTGACGGAAGACAAAGCAAAACAATGACCGAAAACTAAACTAAACTAAACGACAAGCATTGACACCCTTTTTATTCTACTTTTCATCCCTCCAGTCCTGTCTTCTTCTTCTCTTCTGCTCATACCTTTTTCTCCAGCTAGCCCTTCTAACTCCAAACAGAGCATGCTAGCGATACTTAAAGAAAAACTCATGCAACAGTGACTTCCCGTTCATCCTTTATGTTCCTACGGGCCACTGCCAGCTCAAGCAGCCTGCACTATTGCCAATCTGTGTTAATTGCCATGTTACCTTTTCAGCCAGTCATGCTCTTTGCTCTCTGACACCCTAGGCCAATCCCTGCTTTCCTTTGAACAGGAAGGGACTGAGTATTTGGGGGAGAACGTTGGGTTTTTGCAAACAAGAGATGCTTCCCTAATGAATGACATGTAAATGTGAGGATATGTTGAAAAGTGTAAATGGTGTTTATTTTAGAGAAATAGGTGGAGCCACACAGAAGAAAAAAGAAAAGAAAAAGGATGAGTTTATTTTTGTCTTCGATGTATATCTGTGTGATAATGACATTTGCCGATGTTTATGTAGGGAGTGTTTTGTCGTTTATTCTCTATATCACACTTTTATGACCAGAAATTATGGACGCCTTGATATGGCTTTTATCATCATCTCTCTCTGTCTCTCTTTCTGTAATGTTTACATTCTAATGGTTATTATCTTGTCTTTGGCAGTCTCTCTCTCTTCTCTCGCTGTCTGTCTCTGTATGCCATAGCAGAAACAGTGTTTGAATTTGTTTCCTTATAATGGACCTTTGCATTGTATTAAAAATCTGCTGAATAAAAATAAGCAAAGTATGAGTATGTTTTTGTTTTCATTGGATTTAAATACCTGTTCCACTTAAAGCAAGTCCTAACTTAAAACATTTTATGGCCCAATATGGAATGAGAATATGAACAGAGTTGTTGACATAAAAGCTGAAGTAAGGGTATTGGAGGGAGTTTTTCTCAACCTGATTGACAGTTCTTGATACAAGGACTGATGGTGATGGCTAAATGTGAGTTCTGCTCGTAATCCGGATGTTTGATTTTAATAAACCGTGTCAAAATGAAAGAAGGCTTCGGCACACTGTAAAATGATTTATTACCTGTAATATAAAAGTCTCTGGCGAAGGTCATTGAACGAAAGCTTGGCAGTTTTGTCAATAAATGTGAAATTTGCAAAGGAGATGGTGAGCGGAAGTCTACTTCCATTTTTAACTAGTTTAACCTTTCCCCCCCAGCACATTTCTGTAATCAAGGGTGTGTTAGTTCCACTTATCTATTGCTAATAAACAATAGTGTAAAATAGACTTGTATTTTGACTTGCTAAATGATGATAAAGTTTATGTAAGTTATGCAGAAGGGCAACCAGGACTGTGATGTCGCTAAGAGACTAGGATTTTCAGGGTGCATGTCTGAAATGTGTTATGTTTATGCGATCTTAAAGCGACTAAGTGGGAAATAATGATTCACTTACCAGTCAATTATGGCTGGCGAGATCTTTGGGAGGACAAAATTGCAGAATGATCAGGTATGATGTATGAAGAATAAGCAGTAGAAGACCAGCGCCCCAGTTGTTGAAGCGAGGCAGAAGAAACCCCTTGGATGGCAGCTGTAGTAGCAGCTCCAGTCCTAAACGGATGGCTTGAATATTTCTTGAGTAAAAACAAGATCTAGTCATAGAAGAAGAGGATGTGATTAGGAAAAGCGAAGAGGAAGGGCTAGTATGAAGTCTGACCTTTAGGTATTGAGACTTATAAGGGCAAAACGGAGATTGGATGCGAGCAATGATTACAGAGCAAGCACCGGCAGCTTTTGAATGTTAGTGAAGACGTGGAGTGCGTTAAGAAAATAAAAACCACCACCAACGATATGCATGATTGTAGATGTAGGCCAGTAAAGCATGAAATATGTACTGGTATATGAGGATACAATCACAACAAATATAAATGTATAGGGATAATGCCTTGTAAATGAAGGCATAAGTAATTCCCCCCAAAGAAGGATAACATTTTTGACAGTTGAAAGGGGAACACAAAACAAAAGCAAGGTCATAACAAGTTATAACTGAGTTATTACTAAAGACAGAACAGTATTGATACAAGACCAAAATGAACTGAGTCATTAGCTGATATGGGGCTAATGAGATAACGGTATTGATCTTAAAGCGACCAAATGGGAAATAAAACAATCTAACTTGTTTTTACAGTATAAACATATTCAGCCACTGGTCTGTCTTGTGTTCCGTGGGCATTAACCAGAAAAGATGTAAGCTAGTGGCGCTGAATGAGGCAGCTAAGGTAGTGTGAGTCACAGCAGCCCTGTCAGAAGTCTCTGGCAACAGATCTGATGTAAGTTCAATCACAACGTTTCAACTGACCAAAATGTAGTCGTGAATGTTTCCTTTCAAAGTTGGGTTGAAAAGCTGAAAAGAATGATATTTGTTTGTATACTTGCAATGAATAGTTTATTAAATACTCCTAGATAATAGATATCTGTCATGAAAATGACACCCTCCATAGTTTTGGTTGGACTTTTGTTCTGTTGTTGAAAGTGGGCTTAATCCTTTGGTAATGATGTAACATTACAACATTACTGTAGTAGGGTTTTGCTAAGTGTAGCTGTCACATTTGTTAAGTTGTAGTAGTGAGCAATGAGGCATATTCGTGATTTGATTTAGCATGAAATAGCAGTAAGCTAGTTTTGGCTTGTTTTCTGTGTGTCATACGCTTAAAAATGTTTTGCAGCTACCCATCATTGGTATGGTTTAAAAAAAGAAAAAAAGATTGGGGCTTTAATGAAGCACTCATAAAACTTTAATATGGCCTGCTATATAAATAAATTCTCCGTTCCACATATTAAGTGACCATTAAACATAGCACCCAGTGCTTTGCCAAATCTGACATAAACCACTTCATTGCCTCCTCATATCATGGCATACTGTGTGTTTACAAATGCAGAATGTGTTTTGACCTTGTCCAAAAAAACATTTAAGCTAGAATGAACTTGAAGAGGATGCAGCCAGGACAGATCTTACTAGTACAGCACTACTGTATATTGGAATATTCATCAGTACTTCACATCATCAAGGTCACCTTGATTGAAGAGACTCTTAAATCTACATTAAGTATCGGGGTATGTGGTAACGCACACTCACAGACTCCACGTCTTTAGTTCTTTTTGACCTGAGTGGTGGAGAAGAGGGTGAAGCAGATGCTTTATTTACATTAGAGCCGTATAGCAGATGCTCTCATCCACAATGGACGTCCATCAGTCCAAGAGTACATTGAATGACAGCTCAATGCGTGAAGTACCCACAGTGTCTATCTCCAGAAATAGACGTGTGAGAACACTGTGCATATTTCATTGAAGTGGTCATTTGACTTTAGCAAAGAAACGAAAAGCTGATTGTAATGTTGAGTGGAGAAAACGTTTGATTGTTGGAGAAAAGTGAAGTTAGAGAAAGCATTTGGTACTGATGCGGACGTAGCATTCTTCTTACTCAACTGGTAAATTAGCTTGCTAGCTAGTCTAGCTATGTTACTTGTGTTACAATCCTATATTGAGCTGGAAATGGTAGTAAATGATGTGCCGATGGGTGAAGTAGTTGGTATGGTTACCTGAAACGCCTGCAAATTAGGCTGTCAATCAAATGAAGGGGCGGGAGCTTCCTCTCCAAGCCGCTGCACTGAGATCCGGATGTAAACATTGTAGCCTCGTAAACATTAAAAATTAAGACTTTCCGAACGTCTTTGAAGGTAATACATTTATTCAACTTAATCATTGGGGTCTAACAACAGACTCTATGTCTGTATGAGTGAAATTATGGATGTAAACGAATCCATGTTGTTTACATGGAAAACTCTGTCGTTCATCTTTAACTGGAATTAGATCAATTAATGACCTATTCATAGAAAAGATCTTTCACTCAGCTGTCTCAAACTTACCAAAGACACTTCAGATTAGGAGTTATGTTCAAAAGGAATTTGTCTCATTCCCAGATATACCTGCTGAATCTCAACTTGACCGTATTCTCAGACTGGACTCAGGTGGTAAAAGCTTAATATCCATTATGTATGAAATAATTGGTAATATCAGTCCTCACCCCACTGAAAACCTAAAAGGGGCCTGGGACTCCGACCTTGGTGAGGCCCTAACTAACAATTAATGGGACTCTACCCTGGACCTAATACAGACGTCTTCTTCATGTGCTAGAAATGGCCACATACAGCTGAAAACAGTGCAAGACGTCTGATCCTCATGATGTAGAAACAAAAGTCACCCCCATCTTTTCCCCGTAGGACCAAGGATGTGATGTACTTTCTTAAGTTAGAAAAACTTAAATCCACAGTTAGAGAGGGTCCAGTCATTCCTTTATTAAAATATGGACACCCTTTTTTAGACTTTTATGACTCCCTACAGGCATCATTTGACACGGATGAGTAGAGTGGAGTCCGGTTACGCCCAATCAAGTGGTCCTGTAGCTCATCTGGTTGGGCATGATTCTGCCACTGGAAAGAATGAACTGTTTTAACTACCTTATTGTCAAATAATGGGACATTGGTTTCCAGACAGGGTTCACTATAAAAGTACACATTAAAAACACATAACAAATCGCCACAGTATATATCACATGGACAAACATCAGTCTGTAAGACCAGACGGGGTGCTGATAGAGTGCAATAAAGTCTCTCATCAGTGCAAAGTATGGAGTTCTCATACAGATATATGACGCTGCATCGTTTCATATGCAAATTAAGCAATATAACTGCGGTGGGGATAAAAGAGTGCCAGGTTCAAACTGCCCGCTAAGAGGGTGACCAAGAAAATCAAGAAATAACAAAAATAAAAATAAATACGGCTTCATGACATTTTCTTAGCTAGCCCCAGAGACATATTTTTCAGTTCATAACTTTCTTCACCTGTGACGAATGACATACAGTAGGTATTAAATGAACATGGTATTAAAGCTGACAAAAGGCATAAATCAGTATTCATGAATGTGCCATGTACTGTAGCTGTTATGAAGCTCACACAGACAAGGTGTTATTAACCTGGTTTCAAGTAAGGTGTAACCAAAATATATATATATTTAAAAAAAGAAACATGCCTGGATTGGCTAATCAGACATGCCTAAAAGACCTGTCACCAATATCCCCACCCACTGGATGCCAGTCTTCATTCCAGGTGCCACACACCAATCAGGAGCCGCCAAATCAAAGATGGCCTGGGCAATTTATCACCAGTGTTTGTGTCCAATTACCAGAAGTTGGGATGAGGCAGTATGCTCTAAGGTCAATTAGGAGGCCTGTCTCTCTCTTGTCACCTGACTCATGGACTGGGTGAATTGACTTTGTCCTTCAGATCCACGTCCTTTTTCTGCTATCCATCGTCCCTCGCTCTCTTTTCTCTCTCACTTTCTCTTTCTCTCTACCTCCCACCCATATCTCGCTCTATTCGCCTCATTGCTTTTCCTCTCTAAGCTGATGAGATAACTATTACGTCTGCTGATGGAAGAGGAAAAGGAAGGCAAGGCGTCATGGAAAATAGGAGAAGAGGTTCTCTATTAGAGTTGTCAGATAAGCCTTCTGGCTTCATCTTCTCAGTTTGTGAGGCATTCATAGTTGAAACAACGTCCTGCAGACTAACAGGCAGATTATAGAGAAGTGCTGTCAGCAAATTGTTTGCTTAGGTATGTAGATTTTTCTGTGCCTACTACAGCATCTGAGGCAGCCAAACCAAAACTATGTCAACAACAACTGAACCAATGTTGCCTTGCTGGGAGGATATGTAAGAGAAAAGCACCCATCACTAAAGTGCTTTTTTCAGTCGGGCAAATGCTAATGTTTTGTTCTGTTCTACACATTTTGCCAGTGCAAGACTGTGAGAAAATAAAAAAAACGATGACTTTGTTGCAAACAAAAAGCAAGAGGAGAGGCAAAATCTTTTTTTCATGAGCCCAAAGCATGTTTCCCCTCCGAGGGGTTTGGACGAGAAAATGAAACCCATCTCAATAATTCACCAACCTGAGAAGAGAGAAGGAAAAATGTTGAGATTTATGGGCTAACAGAAATGTGGGATACAGTACTCAGTGACACGGTTTGTGTGTGTGTGTGTGTGTGTGTGTGTGTGTGTGTGTGTGTGTGTGTGTGTGTGTGTGTGTGTGTGTGTGTGTGTTCAGTAGTATTACTGAACGCACCACTGGTCACAGAGACCCACTGTCAATAAGCTGCTGTTAACTTGGGACAGTCTTCGCTCTTGAACCTCCCTGCCTCAAGTCACACCAAGACATTCCTGAATTTTCCTATATCTTTTATTTGGGATGAGAAGAAAAGCAGGAGGTAAAATGTGATTTTTGGCAGATAATTCCATTTATGTTAATCTGCTCTTCTGAATTATTAATTAATTCTACATCCCTTCTTGGATCCACTTATAACTCCAGGAACAGCTCGCAAATTCTGTCCCAAAAGGCTTCTACTTTCTGTCAACAGCCATTCAGTGCGAGCTTCAGACCCACTTTGCTATCTGCACACGTCACATCGCAGGAGGGCGTCCTGCAGTTACGGGGAGGTTGTCAATCCGTTGACTTGCCGCAGAGTTTCTCTAACACCAGTTCATCCATCATATCTGAATGTCTTCATCACCATAGTTCTAGCAGTGTGCATGGGAATTTGAGCCCGCATCACTTGTGTCACTGGGGACATCTAAAGCTGGTATTTATACGAGCAGGACAAGTCTGATCGTATCTGAAGCGGCATGCACACAGTTTTATAGGTGGCATGAATCAGATTTGAGAGCCTGCATCCAGCCAGAGATGTGTTGAAATGACAAACGTGCATGTCACCAGTATGTCACCAGGGCCGGTCGTGATATCGGTCATAACTGCATACAATTCTAAGAGTCACAAATTTGATCCTACTTTAATTCATTTGAACAGATGGTGTTGCGTAATGATATGCGCATGAAGCATAAAGTATAGGCAGCTCATATTTAAATAGAAAGAATTGTGTGTAAGGATTTATTAGGCCTAAGCTCCTTACTAAGAGGTCAAAATAGCCAATCTCTTCATTGCCATATAATCTGTATAATTCAGTCAAGTGTTTGGTCATTATTTATAATAGTGGATTAAATTTTATGACAGCCCTCTGGCCTTCATTAGACTGTTATGAAATTGAATTAACATTACAATATGTCCTCTTTGTCAAGAGCGACCCCATTGTTTTGAACAGACAATCTGCATAAAGATAACACACTGACTAGTCTAAGCACAGTGGCCTTCTTAGAAAGGATTTTTTAATATGATAGATAGATAAATGTCTAATATTTGTGGCACTCATGATGACAGGGTGCCATGTCACCATAAGCAGTTCTGCACAGGAGGGCAGTCAAGCATGTTTTATTTACTGACATTGTTTGACATATTTCAAATCCATGAAAAGCTAGTGTTTGTATTTATTATTTTTAACTATTCCAGATGATGACTACAACCATTCCATATTGTACAGCTAGTATCACAATTCATGTGCAATTCCATGCCAACTTTAACTTTAAATATTGAATTTTGGTGTAAAATGCTGTGTGGATACTGTAATGTAATAGCAGCATTAATGGGATGCCTCGCAGCCAATCATATTGCTCAGTTGGAACATAGAAAGTGATGGCGTAGTATCTCATAGAACAGTACAGTATATCCTTGTAGCTTATTGTGTAAGTTAGTACATCAGATAGATCTGTGGTGGTGTCAAAAGTCAAACTCTTCAAACTAAATAGGATCAGCATCCATTCAGAGACTCAAGAAATTATCTCATTCAAAACAAAGTACGGTCAGACTCAGCAGCTCACAGCAATAAGCAGCTCTACAAAATGTTAGAGATTATGGGCTCAATTCTAATCTCACATGTCTGCTTGTGTGTTGAGAGACACACATCCAGAGGAAAGAGAAGCTCTCAGAAATCTAACTCAGCATCAGCTTGTCGTGACGAGCTGACGCACAAAGTTGTGGAGGTTATGACGTTTGTTTTAATAAGAGAGCTCCAGCATCTGGCGGAACGACGGAAAACTCACAGAGAAGAAGGTCAGAAGCAATAAGATGCATTGAATCCATGGACTTGACCATCATGTGTCTGTGTGTGTACGTCTGTGTGTGCGTGTGCGTGTGCGTGTGCGTGTGCGTGTGCGTGCGGTGCATGCTCTTGAATCAGCGCCAGCGTCTTTACCCATTATGTTAAATTGCAGTATAGCACTGCATGGTTTTTAGCAGCATCACTTTCACTCCATCAGGGATCAAATCGACCCTCAGAAAGTGTTTTTTTATGGTGGAAACCAGGTGCTTCTCCCTCATCATCGCGTCCACATGACAAACACCAATAACATGTAACTGTCCAATTCAGAGAAGACTCAAACCATCTCCCTGGTGCTTTACAAGCAGCTCCGTGTCTCACCGGGCTACTTCATATATATTTATCATGTATTACTTTTGAGCTGCCGTCAGGGATCAAACCTGTAGTCCAAATTATAAGTGCAAGCTGTTTCTAAATGTAGCTTTTGTTCTCTGTTCATCATCTTATTTCACGCTACTGACAACTTGGTGCTGGTCGATTCAATGTGAAGACAAGCATGTTGACATATACATATTTGCTAATTAGTGCAATAATTAGCTTCATTAATGACATCATTAGCATAACTGGTTGTGTTTAATATATCATGGTGACTATGGTGGGACATTAGGCGGCTCAAGTGCCTCTTGTTCCCCTCTGTGGAAATACAAGCGAGCTCAGAGGCGGTCTAACCCATTAGGAGTCCTCAACCGATGGTGTTTTGAGAAGACTTACAATTTGAAAATGTATAATGATGTGTGCATGAAACATAGACAGTACATATTTAGATAGGAGGGATATCGCAGAACAATTCAATCCTTTATCAAGTGGTCAAAATGTGCAGAACCAACTCAATCTGAGCCAGAAACATATTTGATTTTGATTGTTTAGACCCGGGGTGAAATCAAATCAGAAGTCAGAGAGTCTGTCTGTACATCCAGCTCTCATGAATGTTGCTAATGCATCGTGGCTTAAATGATATAGACATAACCTCATGATGCTCATGAGATGTGTTTGCCCTCTCAGTCTCACATTATGCCAGTGAGCTATCTGCAAACCTTTCTATCCTACCCATTACATTTGAACATCTTCACACCCATAATGTTAATAAAGTGCTCGGTATTGGACTCTGAGGCCTCTATTAATGTTCCCACATGTCCACATTGGGCCATAGAGCCCTAGAGCTTGTCTGACACCGTACCATTCATATTTATATATGCCCACAGTGGTATTAAGAGCTGGTCATAGGGGTGCACTGGATTTAATAACGTGTCACATTCACTGTACTGTACTTGGACATTACTGCCAACAGCATTAGCCCACCGAATCTGAGAGCTCTGCAAAACGTATATTTGTCCATCTTATTCAAACACGATCACAAGTGTTGTGGTTATAAGCACTGAGCAAAGAATTAAATACAAATCCACTAATAAACCATCTAAAACGTTAATGTCTTTCAAACCGATTTCTCCTTTGTCTTTGTAGTCAACATAAAAGGTGGCCTCCTCCAGGAAAAGACAGTGCACAGTCCACCCTGCTCAGTATTTTACTTTTAGCATCAGTGACGGAGGAGACAGACATAGCTTGACGCTGGGGATTTGAACACACGCGGTCAGTAGGCTGATCCATCTGGATGCCTCACGCCTCCTCACACTGACACGACCTCGTGAGTGACAGAAGGGGGAAGAAGAAGCAAAAAAACACATTGATTTAAACGGCCACTCTGTCATTGTCATTCCCACCCTGCATCATTTGGATGTGAATTAGAAGAGAAGAGTGCTTCATTGGTCAGGGGAACTCCAGAGTACACTCACTAAGTGTTGATCCATGCAGAAACTCGATCCACTTTGACGTACAGTAGTCCATCACCGCACCAATGTGACACTAATGCACTTGTCTGATGGTTGGTTGGTCATTACATAACCCACTTACGTACCATCAGCTGTCATTATCGTGTGAACGGGACTGGCGAAGGCTCGGTTTAGTGTGAATACGCTGAATGTTTTCACTGAAGAGCGTGCAGGTTATTCTGGGTCGGAGTGACTAATTCCATTCTGAAAAGGAAAGATGACTGAGGAAAAAGTATTCTCTCATATGGTATACCTGTTGGAGGTCTGGTGTTCTGAGTGGGCACTGCACTGCAGTTTAAACAGAAGACTCAAGAGATGCCAAGCAATAACTTGCCCACAGATTAATCGTATATTCAACGGGACAAATATTGCATTGAGGTACTGATCAATACATATCAGATTGTACTGCTTTTCAGACTCCTCAGACACTTGCAGTAGCACAACTCCTTCCTCTGCAGCACTGCTCTTTGGAAATGTATGATGTGATCTGAATTCATTTCATCTTAACTGATTTGATCTGATCTGATTTAAACAAAAACAAAACAAAAAAATACAATGTATATTTGACCCCAGATAATAGCACAAGAAATTGTTATTTAAGGTTACACTCTGTAACTTTCGCGTTTTCTCGGGGGCAGCGGAGCACTGTTTTGTTTATTATTCTATTCCCATGCCCCATCAACTGTGCCGGCCTCCTCCTCCCACTCTGCCTGCCTTCTGTGCGGACAGCAGCCTCAGTCGACTCGAGGGTCGGGGGAGGGGCGCATGTCAAAAAGCACCGCGCCGCACTGTACAGGTTGTATCAAAAGTTGTCAAAACACAACATGCAAGCAGCAGGTAATGACAGCTATGGTATGGATAATGATAGCTAGGGGTGGGTCAAGGGGTAATTCATCTCCATAAGCAGACTCTGAATATAATATTCAGAGTCTGCCGAGAGCGGTTTACAATGGGGGTATAAACTGTATGCTGGTTTCCGTTTGGGAGCCAAGTAGCATTGACGAATCACGTTTGAGCGGGGGTG
>OMLI01011089.1:5999-18837 GCA_900302605.1 Rondeletia loricata
CTTCTTTGCTGTGTGTAGGAGGCTTTTATCCTGATTCCCTGAATCACAGGGGCAAGTCTGTTACAGTTTCAACAGTCCAGATAAACCAACACTTAACCCAAGACACACAGGAGCCGATTAAAAAGTCCCATCACAACAGAGCGCTCCACCACTAAGCATGCATGTCTTTCACTATTTGGTAACACTTTAATTGAAGTGGCATCATAAATGCAATAGTGCATTTTAAGCACATTGTCAATGCATGATAATTATGATCGGAGCATGATATAATAAATAAAATGTGCTACAAATGTAGGGGGGTTGAATACTTCATGGGGCAACTGTATAGCTAATGACATGATATTAAATTGAATGTAATCTTTGTCTGTCTAATTTGTGTCAATGCTTCAAATGGGCTTGCAATCTGCTTGTAATGCACTTCCAAGTTAAGTGTTACCGACTATTCTATTCTAACACAACCACATTTAAAATACACACAATTCCAAACCTGCAGTCATCTAAAACAAAATGGCATGAGCTCCATTTCCCCCCAAAGATTGATTACGAGGCCTTGCACAATGACTCACATTTGCCAAGACAACAAAGAGAACTAAGACACTATCCAAAAGTGAGTGGAAGAAACCTTAAAGGAATGACAAAATTTCACATGCTCTTTCACAAGGGAGCGTGGAACTGCCACACAAAACCAGAATACCTCAACAGGAAGAGAGAAGGGAAGACAGGAAGAACAGAGAGGCAAGTACGATAGCCAAAGACGTGCCTGACTCAGTCTTTCTTGGACAGAAATCATCTGGGCCTGTTGCCCATTAAACCAAGTATGTGTGTGTGTCCCCACCCTGTCCTCATCCCCCAAAACAACAGGTGCAGTTGACACCCAGCATGACCGTGTGAATAAATCAACCATCAGCACCGTTTCGCACATTAAAGCACTATTTTCTCAATCTAAACACAGAGATATCAAAGTCTCACATCCTTATTTGTGTCCCTTAGGGGTTGCGATGTACTTGGGATGTTTGGTGGGAACAGCCTTTTTTCCCCTTTTTTTAAATCGAGGGTTTAACTGTTTTGTAACATCAAAAGTAATCCCTTTATAGGCTGGGGAGTCACTTGCACAGCCGTCTGATTCCTCTTCCTCTCTATGAAGTGGTAGTCTAGTATGGAAGGATTTGACATATCATTTTCAGGGTATCTGCAGGTTTACAGTGATTACTGTAGAATTGATCAATACATGTCTATGGGAAGCCCTTAACCTGAATTGATTCTAATGCAACTTTTTGATCAGATTCCACACCGTATGCATTCATGTTTATTATTATTATTATTATGGGTTTCAATGGAGCGTTTTACTGTCCCATGGTCTAAATGCTGCTTCAGAAGCTTTTCCACACTGACAAGAAAATACATTTCTGAGGGAACCACTGAAGCCTTGGAATTTTTTTGTGCATGAAAATAATGATATTTAAAGATATTGAATATCGGCCAAAAAATTTTGGGTATCAGCAGCTTCAATCCAAAAATATCAGTCTGGTATTGGCTTTCAAAACCCTGTACTGGTCGAACCCTAATGGAGATGCTAACTTTAAAGGCTAAATCTAGCCACAGTGAATAAGCCCATTTTCCAGTGTGCCCACTCTCCCTTCTAAAAAATCCTGTGGACTTTTACACATTACTATCAGAGAAACAGTTATCATGCGACTTATTTCCCTACCTCTAGACACCTTTTGCTTTAATTTAACTCCAAAAGATATCAAAACCAAATTCTGAGATAGCAAGCTACATGTAGTAATGTAATCCATGGGGGAGATGTGTGCATTTACAAAAACAAAAGCATGAGAAAAAACGTTGTTTTGTTCCTATCCAACTACACTTGAACGTTTTTCAATTAATGCGCACATTCAGAAAGCTCTCATTGGATGAACAGGGCAAGAGCAGGCTGGTCTATGACATTAGGTGAAAATGTAAACATTGGAACAAGGAAGTTGGCAAAACACCATAGCAGCACACTTCATCATGAAAACGGATGTCGGGGAAAAAAAACAATAAAAAATACCTCTCCAAATGCTAACGTGACGAGCTCGGCCAGTTTCACCCCAAACTCTCACCACCATCTTTGCTGCACTTTTTTGTTTAGGTGCCCAGCCTTCAACAGCACTTCCGACCAATCAGCAACATTCTCCATGGTTACATCACGCCTCATTTCAAGCCTTTCAAACTTTTTCTACCTAAAAGTAGTTCCTACTGGTTGAATAAGGTGCGAAGTAATCAAGTTTTATTCTTCCACATGCAGATGCACAAATCAGTCAGACCTAATGATAATAAAAAGCTCGTTTCTTTTATCCGCTACGAGACCCGTTCAAAATTTTGAAAACATAGGTAAAATGTAGGGCGTCTCAGGTTACCACAAAAAAACTACAGGAAGAGAAACTAGAGCTCACTTTGCTCTGCTGGGTTGTCAAAATATCATTAGACATGAATATCATTGGGTCTCACCCGGGACTCGTCATTGGTGACCCCGGGCAGCGAGTCGGCCTTCTTGACAGTGCTGTCACAGGAGTCGTCCAGGCTCTTCATCGTCTTGTACTTCCTCATCATCAGGCTGTCCACCACCCAGAACATGATGGACTACAGGGGGCGCCAGAGAGAGAGACCGGTTACCAATGCTGCATGTGTAGACTAGACTTTAGACTTTCCCACTCATAAATTTAAACATCTGTGGCATGTACAGCACTCCACACAATGTCAGCGTGTATTGGATCAAACAAGAGAGCAACAACAATCAACAATATGAGCTGAATGTGACGACTAGAGCTTGAGAGTCCGACTCACGTTGACGATGAAGGGTACGATGAGCATGACCAGCACCAGCTCTAGCTGAGGGTTAGCGATGTAGCTCAGTAACACTTCCTGCAACTGGAACGGAAGCAAGGAGAAGTTTAATATATTGACATTGGGACGATATTTTATTATCGGCCAGGTCTAAATGCTGTTTCAGAGGCTTTTCCACCCTGACAAGAATAACATTCTGGAGGAAACACTGAATTTGCATACTTTTGGGGAAGGTTTAGCGTGAAAATTGACACATTTAAACATATTGAACATTGGCATAAAATATCGGCAGCTTCCATCCAAAAATATTGGTATCAGCCTCCAAAAACCTGTATCTTGTCGACCCCTAGTTCCTACCTACACATTTTCCATTTCAAAATTCCATACTTTTTCCATGCTTTAATTTCCTGACTGGATTTGGAGATTTCGGTCCATGTTCAATGATGATCTATACCGACAGTGGCTTGGCAATTTGACTGTTAACTGGGCAATATCACAATGTAACTGAAATGTATTCTTCACAACAACAAATATCACAATATGTGAAATGACAGTAGCTCTTCAGCTGAACAATTTCCCTCTCATTCTTTTCCAGACTTCTTGTGCCATTCCAAAACTTTTCAAGACCTGGAACAAAATGTCTAGACTCTCCAGACGCAAGAATCCATTCTCAGCTTCTCATTAGTCTAGAACAAACAGTGTTACTAATAATAATACTAATGTTTATAATAGGGGCTTACTGTCTCAGCCCCTTGCCCTCAAGGGTCTCACAAAAACACAGAGCTAAATAATAAAGGGATTGCCTTTTGATTTCTTGGAAGCGCATCTGTTGCTATAGTGAGGGCTAATGTGAATATAAATAAACACATATGATCCCAAATGTCATGCAAACAAACAGGCATTCAAATATATTAACAATGTCTCCATGTTTCCATTAGATTCAAAAGTCCTTTTTCTTCTAAAACCTTTTATCTTCCAGTTGTTTTTTCCCTTCTCTAGTCTTGATGACTTTCATCTCTCAATGTTGCTGGAGATTTTCAAACGACAAACAAAACAGAGCAAAAAAAGGAACGAGAAACGAGAGAAGATTGTTAAAACCTGCACAATAGCAGCTGCCTTTTCATGTAGTCTGGTTGACCTGATGAAGATCAAATCTGGATTTTAAAATAACCATCAGGACTCGACGGTTAAAAGCAATGACTTGGAAGTGTTCGTGCGTATAAAACTTGTGTGAAGCAGTTAAGAGGCCATGTTGACTCCTGATCAGCTTTTTCTCAATTACACTTAGTGAGTGATACATCTGAGTTTGTGTTTTACAGCAAATCAAACACTGCCATGTCAACCACAAACAAAAAATCCAGCAGGTAGTTTTGACCCGTCATGGCATTTTAAGAGTTGTGCTCACAAAATGACTTATGTGATGAGAACTGTTTATTTAGTTTGCTTCATTTGAAAGGAATATATCATTCCCTACACTTTACAGGTATTTCCTTGTCAGGTTTGTTAGAATTCAGGAAGTCAAAGCTGAGGTGAACGGTATTTTCAACAAGGAAGCTCGTATCTCCTGTCTTTCCCACAGGACGTGAATGCAGCATACGTAGTTGTGCAGTATTCTTACATTGGACCAGCCGGGGACGAGCAGCACCAGGCTGATCACGCCTTTCTCCAGCACCATGATGAGCAGATAGATGCCACACTGGCCCAGCCACGCCGCTGCTTGGGGGGGGTCACCTGGAGGGGGCAAGAGGTCGGAGACATCAAGACCATATAGTGGAGAGGGAAATCTTATATACGTGTTCATGTGCTGGTCTAAACCAAGGGTGGAAGTAACAAATAACATTTACTCTTGTTACTGTACTTGAGTAGCTTTTTTTGTGTATTTTATAAAGTCAGTAATTTCACTTTTGTGTTTTGACTGAAGTATTTTACCATTTTACTTTACCAGTATTTAACTGGCCAGTTGTGGAGCCATTAACAGTGATTGGTCAGTCAACAAAGAAGAGAAGAGTAATCTGGCTTTACTGTTTTTTTAATGCACTTTATTTTCTAAAAATGTTCCCCCAATTAAAAGAACAGTGTCTCAACTCTGTTCTCTCGTTATTTTTGATGTTCTCTTTTGCAAAGAATTAACTCAGTGGCTTTTACTGTGATGACATTTTAAATGAGCTACTTTTTACTTTTACTCAAGTAGATTTTTACAAAAGTAATTTTGTACAATTTCAGGAAAGTAACAGTACTTCTGCTTGAGTAGGATATCATAGTACTCTTTCCTCCCCTGGTCTAAATCTATCCAAGAGGTTTGTTACATAGGCTTCTCATTGTAGCAGACACAAAGGGGGACAGGTCTGTCATTAAGACAGGGAGAGGGAGGATGAGAGGAAGAGACAGACAGACAGCCAGACAGACAGACACCATAAAAGGGGGAAAGGACTCGTCATTTCCTGTTGTTTCGGGACTGAACGTGCTTACATTGTTTTCACCAGTAACTAGTTACAATAAATATTTACCATCACAGTTTTGTAACACACCTATCTGGAAGTCATAAGATAAATATTTACAGAGCAAACAAAGCGAATCAAATATAATCCCGCCTGATCCAGAAACAGAGCGGCTGCACTTTATGTTCTGTGAGTTCCAAAGAAACTATAGCAAATCCATCTAACAGAGCCATGACAGCAACCTGATCACAAGAGAAGTGAGGATGGTCGACTACTCAACCTTGCAAGTTGTTTCAGTGAAAACTTCCATTAATGACAAGGGGGGGGGAAACAGTGGAATGAGTGAGTGTTATAATTGCAGTGAACGTAATCCCTCTCTGGGGCCATTGGGAATGTTTTCCAGACTCCACTGCAGCTGGAGACGCTGGAGACGCTGGAGAGGCTCCCTGTCTGCCTCCAATGGGCCTACAGCGTCCTCCAGTGGTGGAAGCCACAACTGCTCGTCAGTGTCATTTTCCTGGGATAAGAGCTGCCTGATGCTGCCTTCAAGTGCTCCCTGTAAGCTCCTACTTTCACGATTGGACGCCGTAAACACTATTTGTCAGGCATTCAAGTGGAAATAATAAGAAAATGGACACTGTAACAAAAGTCGTTTTCGGGTGGTTGTCGTTCTATTTTAGAAATTGCGCGGCAGAGAGGCTGAGCAGAGCAGATGTTTCCCCACTCACCGTATTCTCCAAAGGTGAGCAACGTCCACTGCTTGTACTCCACCACCTTGGACACCACCTTGACCCCCAGCCAGATGACCAGCATCCCCAGCGTGGCGTCCAGCAGGAAGTTCATCAGATACCTTTGGTTAAAACGGGGAAATAATGTTCTCGGTGAGACGTTCCTATTGGTCGAGCCTCGGCTTGCCGTGACACGTTCGTCCAATAAATGACTTACAGGGAACATGGGTCCTCTTTGGTGAGCGTGGACAGGAAGACGTTGGCAAAGTGGATGAACAGAGCGCCGATGGCCTGCTTGGACGTGTCGAAAAACCTGGAACAGACAGAGTGAAAACTAGGGTTCAACCAATATGATTTCACTGTATTTCTGTCCAGGATATTTCCAGTAGCCTATTTGCTTCTATAGACTTTGCCTACTTTCCAAACTTTTTCATGCCAAGGAACCCCAAATAGATTTGTGTTGATTAGACCGCAGACCAACATCTGACAAGACTTTGTCATAAGGAACCCCATCTGAGAAGATTTTTGCAGTTAGTTATGATTTAATAAGAATTGCGTAACTGTCTATACTGTATAGTTTAGATTAGATGAAACTTTAATGATCCCTGTGAGGAAACTGGAGTGATAACTAGGGTTTGAACGCCAGTCCCACGCCACACTGGAATGATTTATCTGAAATACAAATAATAATAATAAAATGAGTTTTACTAGCTGTGGTCAGAGATGACTGACTGGCTGATATTTGGTCTTTAATTAAAGGCCAATATCAGCAAATCAATATCAGTCTAACCCTGGTTCAAACTATGTTTATCTAGGGAAGTGTGTACAATATTGGGTGAAACGAAAAACAAGAGGAGAAGAGAAGAGAAGAGAAGAGAAGAGAAGAGAAGAGAAGAGAAGAGAAGAGAAGAGAAGAGAAGAGAAAGAGAAAGAGAAAGAGAAAGAGAAAGAGTAAGAGAAGTTCCTGACCAGATCCTCCATGGTCGTCTGATCCCTACAGGCTCCCGGAACCTTTTCACTGGAAACAAAAAGAAAGTCAGTCAGTCAATCAATAATATTGCACCAGAGTTCTGTTAGACTGGGGACAAAAATATATATATTGTACAATGTCTTTGTGTGGGTGCAAACAGTATGACCTCCACAGTAAGCCTCATCTATCCTAGGGCTCCAGGGTAGAAGGGAGCTAGGACAGATAAACATATCGTCCTAGCTCCCCACTGGGCTCAGGGCGAACTGGCTGTTCCTCTCTCTCACCATCTTACAAGGTCAGAAAATGTGACTCGCCATGTGAAAACAGGATCCAGGGTTCCTACATGTTTTCTATTTCTAAATTCCATTCTTTTTCCAGACCTCAATTTCTGAACTGGATTTGAAGATTTTGGTTGCTTTTCAATTTGATGTACAATATTTTGAAATGACAGTGGCTCTACAACTACACAACAGCAGTAATTTGTATATTGGGGCTGAATAACAATTTCTGCAATTCCCAAACTTTTCAAGCCACTGAAAGTATCAAATTCATTTCCCATACATTTCCAGAACTGCGTAACAGCTGTGAGGATCAAAAAACAGTAATTAGTGTATCTAGGCAAATTTCTCTGCTAGTAGAGTGAAAAACAGGCGTTGCAAAGTGAAGGTAGAATGACGCCACATGCAGTTTCCCAATGTTTGCTCTGAAAGCCTGTTGGCTAACATTTTTCTGTTGCCAGAAATGCTCTTGTTAGACTGGAGTAGCTACTGGAGATCCAGTGTCTATCTGGATTATGTGAAGGCAGGCATAATGGCACGTCAATGGAAGGAAATTTCCCAAAATAGCTTTGAGGAAGCGCACTCTAAACCAAGATTGGGAGAGGGATGCAATGTACAGACTAGGATCTGACTTGGCATACCACCACTGTGCTCTTGGCTGAGGGCTCTTAATGCTCAGCTGCACATAAATAATGTGGTGTAAATATTAGCAGACGCATGTGCTTTGACCAAGAAAGACACTTGCATGCATAGTCTATATGCAGAGAGGGAGAGAGAGAGAGAGAGAGAGAGAGAGAGTATTGATTGCTCTACTAATAATTAACTGAGTGGAGGTCAAAGCTCATTGATCTAACTTACCCTTATGGCCTGGCCTTATTCTAAAACACTTCACTGCTCTAAGGCATTGACTCCACTGAACCCCGGCTGCTTGATTAGCTGATGAAAATCACAATGACTGCACTGGCCTTTTAAAACTGCATATTGGTATTTCAATGGCAATGGATTTACCCTGTAAGGAGGGAAACTGTTAGCATGCTTAGAAACACTGAATTTCAGACAAAGTCTCAAAATAAATCATATGTAATTCAGTCTCAGTGGGCCGAATTTTTGGGTCCAAGGAGGAGTTACTATTTCCAGTCTATATATAAATAGTAATTCGATGGAGGCATAATTTTCCATCGGCCAAGAACCAACACACCTGACAGCTGGATCAAGTCAGTGTTATCATGGAACATTCATGAAAACACACTAAACCTATAGCCTAAATTAGCCTAATTATCTGGTTATCCTGGCTCTGTGTACTCATGCAATAATAATAAACAGTGAGAAGTTCTTAAAAGCATCTAAAACATTTTTTAATTTGAAAACAAAGGCCCACATGAAAAAGTTTTCAGTACTCCCACCAGACCAGGAACAAGCACAGTAGCAATGACTCTCTATGCACACACACCTAAGAAGTGTTAGCTGTATAAATATGTTAAATAACAGTGCCTCCTATAGCACTGCTGGTGAGATGCCCAACATTCTCCAAGTCAGCTGCCACAGAATCACAAGTTACTTAGCAATAAATGGCCATTGTTCACTCTGGGTAGATCCACAATATGGCTCCAAAGCAGAATCTGATGTTTTTTGTCAAAGCATACGTTCAGAATATTGAAAGTGATTGAAATTCTCCAGTTCAACAATGAAAACTGTTTCATGTTAATCACAGAGTATGGAAGGGGGTTGGGACAAAAAAAAATCCTGGATGGGCTGCATGAGTTTTGTATGACTGGTTGCCATTATCATTCTTACACACTCGGCCTAGAGTGGCCTGGGTTCTGAGACGCTTTTAAGATACAGACACTTATTTTATTTTCCCTCATATGAGACGAAATTAGCTGTTGTTGATTTAATATTTAATTGTTTAACTGTCTACACTGTACATGGGCAGGTGACAGTGAAACCTATTATAATAGTCACTCTTATACATTCACTAATGGGGACATTTTCTAGTGAATCTAATTATAAAGAAATCAAACTATTCCTCATCTTGCTGGGGACCCACTGCTAACCACTGGTTTATTGCATTCATAAAACAGCGGTAACACACCATTGTAAAAAAAATAATTAAGAAATATGTAATTATTAAATCAATAGTAACTATATGTTATTATTACTGCACCAAGCAATATAGTCCTTGAACAGTAGCTAAACAACGTGGTTGCCATGCGACACGAGTGGTGATTTTCAGTTAGCGCATTCATATTAAATTAATTTATGCGGTCACAGATGTGTGTTTATTGGGTATTTAACAAAGGCTCTGAACGTGACTCTGCCAATCAGAACTATGTAGATTTAATAATTAGTAGCTGTTAGCAGGCCTACTGTTGTACTGTTGTTACTGAAGCCCTATAGCCCCGATACCTTTCATTCTCTCGTATGGCGAGACCGCCACGCCAAAATCCTTTAAAATATCTGGCATTTTGATGCTGCCATGCTTATCGGCAAACATACATACCTGGTGGAACATAATTTAAAATTTTAACGAATTATTGGGGTCTTCTGGTAAATTCGGCAAATAGATAATCCATCAAGCATCACTTTATTTCACTAAAATCTAAACTTTTAGAACTGTTTCACACTGATCGCTACCGCCCACCACGGTGTATTTTAGTGGAAGATGATAGTGGAAATAACAGGCGAACCAACTTTAAAAATACAAATGTCATTAATATAAGCACTGCATAGTGTATTTCATGTATGCCGATTTGGAGAGTGAATCCTAAAGATTCATATTATGTCCTAAGTCGTGTTCTGTCAGGTATGTCCCTTTGCCGAGAAGCAAGGCAACGTTTAACTGGCAGATTTGTTAATGGAGTTTGGTGTCCGTTTCTCGCCATACAAGAGGCTAACGAAGCCCCACAATAACAAACGTCAACAAAACGCCACGTGGACTAGGGTTGGTCCTTTAAATATAAGTTTCGACACTTTGCATGTCCCTTTACACCACTACATAAATACAAGAGGCCTGTATTAAAATGTTGTGAGAAACAAGGGTTGCCAGGTTGGTGGATCAAACACTCACACATAAGCGTACTGAAGGCGACGACAGCCAGAAGCCCCTGGATCAAGACGCCAAACCTGTCCGTCAGAGCGCCGTTATCGCAGCCATGGGGATTCGCCTTGTTAATATCAGACATATTTATGATTTCAAAAGCTGTATTTTTGAATAATCTTTTCACCAGGAAGATCCCGTTGTACCCGCCGTACATGTCCATGTTGACAAGTTTAAAAACAACAGAGAGACAAAAGAGAGAAGAGGGGCACTACTTCCTCGGCTGGCTGTTTGTGAAAAACAACCCGCCAGGTTTGTGAACCGGTGAGACTCGATACAACAAGGCGAAGTCTTTGTTCAGTGTTCAAAGTCGCTGGTTCCGCATCTCGTCGTGGAAAAGTTAATTGGAGGATCGATTTTCCGACTCAAAACACAAGTGCCAAGCACCCAAAATACAAAATATAACTTCCGGTCAACGTTTTCAAAATAAAACGCCTTTGGGAAGAATTGTGCCATTGCAGTGGGTTAATATTGACTGATATGCTAAGGGTTAAGCCCTTTTACAAATGGTCAGGAGACACTCTTCAATTCAGCATGCATCCAATAAGACAGCACTTCAACTTTTAGATTGGCAGCGCAGCGTTAATCTTCCAGATTTTTTAATTTAGTTTGGTGAGGTGTTCTTTCCATTCAGACAGAATGGCACTGGTCCCTGTTATATACACCCCAGTACCTACATGATTCCAGTTTATACATTAAAGCATGGGAAGCGGCAGCAAGGTGGACAGAGTGCAGCCACTTTGGGAAAATGCTGCAACTGGCTCTTTTTAGACCGAGAGGAAACACTCTCTAAAGTTAAGAAGAGTTCAACTTTTAGAGGAGAACACATGGACCCCGGCCAGTCAGAGGGAAGAAGTGGTAAGGTAGGCGGCTGAGTTTATGACAACAACTAGGCTACAACCACAAAGAACATGGAGAAAGTAGGCTATTTGTAGTTAGTAGTTGTTACTCTGATCATAAAGAGTCAGTAGGAGCACATTGGCTGTGTTGCAGGAGTTTCCCCTATGTGTCTGACAGTTGTAGGCTACATAAATACAATTCTCTGATAGTGTCAGCTAATGCAGCTAGTCCATAGAAACAAAGTGCACGAGCGCTTTTTCAAATTATCAGCACAAAATATGGTCGAGGCAGCTATTATTCCGCTTTTCTTTAATAGCTGCCACGACCCTGAACGCATCATTACTCATTCTTTTGTTTTTCCCTAAGTGACAAGTTTCACGCTTTTATTTTGAACGCAAATTCGCCTATCTCCCCGGTCTTGCTCTGGCTAACTTGACGCAGCTATGCTCTGGCGTCACATCCGGCCGTAAAAATCCTTGAATGTGCGCGAGTCCGCTTCAAGTGCCTTTTTGTTTGTGTCAATTTGCAGTCGCGCGCGCGCAACGCGCCCGAGGAGAGGTAAAGAGGTACCTCGCGACCTCACGTGAAGACGTCATAAAGAGGTAATTTAGGTTTCAAGTCACAAGTATTATCCCCTCCTCCTACAGCTATTCAAAACAATACTAAATCATCTTGAACAGAGCTTTGATAAGGGGATCCCCAGCAAAATGAGGAATTGTTTATTTTCACTATAATTTCATTCACTAATAATATAGAGAATGTGTAGATCATATTATTCACTGCGGTTATCACTAGGGTTAGATCATATATTGGTCCAATATTGGGCTTTTATTAAAAATCAGATTCTGGCCTGCCATGTCTTCCACCTCCAATAAGATAGTGGTTCCTCCCTTTTCACTAACCCAGCTTCAGGGCTGTCAGTCTGTGAAACTTTCAATGAAACCTGCTTCACCCAGCTGTAAAGAATGTCCACCCTACCTAAAATAATTTCATTAGTCTGGGCTTCATTGGAGTTTGTCACATGATGGTCTAAATGTTGTTTCAGAGGCTTTTCCAGCCTGACAAGAATACAATTATGGGGAAAATATTGAATCATCATCATTTAAAAAAACATTTTGACATGTAAATAGTCAAATTTAAAGATATCAAGTATCAACACAAATATCAGCAGCTTCAGTTCAAAAATATCAGTATCAGCATTGGCCTTCAAAAACCCATATCGGTCAAACCCTAGTTATCACCCCAATTTCCTCACAGGGATCCATTAAGTTTCATCTAATCTAAACCATACAGTATAGACAGTTATGCATTTCTATAATAAATCATAATTTAGGCTACTTCAAAAACCTTCTCAGATGGGGTTCCATGTGACAAAGTCTTGTCAATATGTATGTACTGCATGTATGTATGTATGTATGTATGTATGTATGTATGTATGTATATGTCCACCTGGACCTGACTATTGACCTTTATAACCTTACTGAATTGACCTATACACCCGACTATTTTTCTCAGATATCTATTTTTTTTAGCATGGTTGTTATAGTCTATATTTAGATATTATTTGCGTTTGCGAGTTCTCTAATGGATTTCCAATGATGGCGCCAGTCATGGTTGCTTGGAAATTTGTGATGCAACTGCAAAGCCTCTATAGCACTGTA
>OMLI01011111.1:1117-11541 GCA_900302605.1 Rondeletia loricata
CGGGCGGGCCCCAGCTGCGGTGCTTTGATTTGGCCTGGGAGGTGAAAGCAGCGATTGAGACGCGAGGCCGTGCCAGTTATCTTAACCTCCCACACTTCAAAAGCTGGGCGAGAGCTTGTCGGACTCTCTTTCCCCCCTCCCTTCCCTTCCTCCCTCCATCTCGTAGAGGGAAAGGAATTGGGAGAGAGAGGGAGTCAACCTTCTCTAGCCCTCTGAACAGAGGAGCGTTTCATTTCCTGCAAAAAGGTCCAGCCGGCATTCCTGAGCACTAATGTGGAGGGAGGAGGAGGAGATGGAGGGAGGTTAGGGAGAGGAGGGGTCAAGTTGCTCCTGAATCCCAGTGTTTGTGTGTCGGGTGGACCTTGTGAAGCGCTGGCCTGGTGCCCCCTACAACCAAACACCACACAGCAGCACACACCCCTGCCGTTACCACCAACTCTCTGAAAGTTGCGCGCACACACACACATACACTACTCACCCGCAGCCCGTCAGGCCTCTTCCCCAGGCAGGAAGGCCAGTGCTTTTCATGTCTGTGGCAGGGGAAGGAAAAATGCTCCCCAGGAAACGGGGTGCAGTGCCGGGCGTGCGGGCCCGCTTTGAGATCCTGGGATGAAAAGAGGGAGGGCGGCGGAGGTAAATAAAAGCGACAGGGGCTCCTTCTCTCTCTCCCCCAAGTGCTATGCTCCTTTCAGCTTCTACTCTGCAGCTCAGGGTCAGCTCTCCTTGGGAAAGGTGGCCTCTATCCTGTTCCCTTTTATCCACATGTGGTAAAGCAGTCTGGAGGGTGGTGTATGTGTGTGTGTAAGAGTTTGAGTGTGTGCAGCAGGGCTCAGCTGACTTCTCTCCTACAAAAACACACTCTGGGCTTCACCACAAGGGAGAAGCCGACTAATACCATTTCTTTTGCCCCCCCTTTTTTTTTTCTCTTCACAAAACATCCATCGTTTAGTCACAGAAGGCATCCATCCACCTTTGTCTCTGCCTCTTCACTTTGATGACAGATTCTATTTGATGGTATTCCATTTTATTCTATTTGGTCTAAAATAACTCTTTGTTCTCATCAATAACTGAAGCTAACTCTATGTTAGCTCAAGACCAGAACACGAGGGGGGGGGGGAAACACTTTTGTGGTTTGACACAATTTCCCTGTTTGTGAAAGGGGCCAATTTCATGAGAATCCTGTGAAGTGGATTGAGCAGTCAGATAACCTTTTCACACCGCAGTGTCAGCCTGCGCCTGAACTGTATCGGGTCAGGTAATTGCCAGTGTAGTTCCATGAACTGTGGTAGTATAACCAACCAAGGTCAATGTAGTGATCCTCCTATGTGAAAAAGGGACAGGAGGTTATTTTCTGTTCTTTGTTTCCCATCGCCCACCCGCAGTGGCAGCCTAAATGTCAACCAGAAGCTACGCAATTGGGTGATTGCTTGCCTTGAGAGAGTGAGAGGAGGTATGAGTCAGATGAGGGCAGAGAGGAGCATTGCTCTGCCAGCTGGGTCACGGCAACCCCCATGTTAAACTAGATCAAAGCCGGCCGGCCCACATCCTGTCACTGACCTATAACCCCCTGTACTTCAGTGCACCGTTCAGTTGGCTCAACACTGCTATGAAGGCTCCGCAGGCTGCCATTCAATCAGCTGAAACACATGATTGATTATATAGATGATCACAGAAAATATGACTGGGAAGCCAGGCTTGCATTGTGAGCTACTTCCGAGTCACACTGAGTCATGTAGGATATGTATCTGGTTTTGGTTGGTGTGTCTAATTTGACCTCTTTTTTCCCCTCAATGACGAGGGACTGTCAACAGAGCAGCCTTTTCTCTGTGTGCAGATGAACTCATTTCATTCTAGTTGTGCTTTCGATTGAGCTGTCTTTCTTTTTCTCTGTTTCTGGCTTTGTTCTGCAGGAGGAAAACGGACTAATTTCTCCACATGCAAAGCGAAGGCAGCAGCTCCCAGCCCTCTGCTAGAGATGGAGGCCTGTTAGATTCCATGAAGACCCTTAAACCTCCAAACCTGAGCCTCCAGTTCTCAGAGGACCCCCCCCCCTCCTCCCCACATTCACACACCACCACCACCTCACTGTGTTTGACTCTACTCCCTTCCTGAAGGCACCTGCTGTAGAGACACTGAACTGAACTGAAGACAATCATTATTAGTAAGAGCACCAACGTTTCTCACCACCCCCAACAGAAAACATGAATTTGACATCTGTGTTTTGTCAGTTTCCTTACAATCAGCTTTATTGCAATCTAAGGCACTGCACTGAAAAACAGCAGCAATTTTAACAAGCGCACAATTAAAACCTCTACCCTGTACCACCCAAACACTCGAAAACACCCGTTCCTAAGTTATTCTAAGTTATTTGTCACCTCAGTTCCTTTGTATAGTTTACTAGGCCTATGTTCACCCCGTCAACACCTTCCCCCTTCTCTCTCACTGGATTTGAGACCGTTTGGGGTTTCACCCAACCAAACACCTCTTTAGACTGCACTAAGGAAGATGGAGGGATCTCATCTTGTCTAAGAAACGTCCTCAAGACGCCATTTAGTTCTTCGATGACCAGTTGGTGCAAAAAAGGATCAACATTTTGATTTGCTTTTAATTTTAGACAGAATTTAATTTTGAATGCTTTTTTGTATCTTGAACTCTTGTTTCAATTTCTCGGTGTATATTTTAGTGATTGTTTTTTTGATATTTTGTTTTTTTATATAGTGGTATATATGAAAATAAGCTTTGGACACAGGAAAGCCATTTTTCTTGTTGAAGCGTCTTGCAGAAAATTGAAAATTAAGGCTTCTTTTGATAACTATTTGTAACAAATAGTGACCTCGAGTCTTGCTCAGATGTAAAATAATGCTCAGTATGTGTACTTTTTAAAACTGTCAGGATATGTCAATTTTCTTGGTATTTTTGCAGGCAACATTAGGACAAAGGCGAGAGTGATAGCTCAGAGGCCTATATTTTATTGTTCTAAAACATGACAAATGAAGCAGATATATATATTTACCCCAGCACTTGGCAGTCTTTCTTTTATTGCAATGGACCTTTGTCTTTTCTCTCTGGTAGCTAATAGTGTGGTCTTTAGCCATGTTGTTTATTCCATGCAAGCATCTCTGTAACATTTTATTGATTTTAATGCTCTATTTTAGTATTACTTGATGAATTCCTTTTTTTATTCTTTATTATATTTTGGGTCACTGTCATCTTGGTATAGCACTTTGCTTCCCAAGTGGTCATATTTGAACTGTTTCAACATGTTTTTTGTTTTTTAAAGAAAAATAAAAAGGCATCATTGGCTCATTTGATCACTTGTGTGCTGGAAAGACGAGAAATATCAGTGCCAGATGTAAGGATTTGTGTCATCCTTGAGGTACCATTGTAGGTATCCATAGGCAGCCCTAGGTAGCGTTGCCATTTATTGGTAGTCTAAGGAACTACTAAGCAAGTAAAATATATTGAATGTAACATGTTTTAATCTTTAGGGAAACTTCAAAAAGCTTCAAAAGATGGACCAGCAATTAAAACTCAAAGCATGCAATGCCTGGGGCTACATTCATATACAGCATTATTGCAATGATAATGAAAAGGAAAACCTAAATCAGCTTTGAGTATATACAGTAAACCCTTCAAATGGGGAATTATTCTTTGGGTCTCTTGAAAGGCGCTATATAAATCAAAGGTATTATTATTATTCCCCAAAGTCGCTCAAAATAATTATCATTTGTCAGGTAACTAGAAACTTAAAATTCTTCAACTACTTAGTACTCTCAAGGTTAAAATTACATTTTCGAAGTAAACATAATATTCCTAATGAAAAGTATTTATAGACGGCTCTGAACTGTGCCTCTCATTGCTATTTCAAGTAAAACAGCACCACCTGGTGTTCCTGTGTGAGGATGCAAAAACTGGATTCACAGGAAGGTTGTCAAGTGCCAATTGGTAAGGGTGAAAATCCAGTGTGTTCCTTTATAAAAGCAAATGATAAATGGCTCATAACTATTAACATTGCAATCTGCACCAATGGCTGGTGTGACAGTTATTTAAAACTGAGGGAACTGCTTCAGGCCTTATTCATAACTTGTGTTCTTCCATCTCAACATTGAGTTAGATTTTGTATTTGCATGACATCACAATGACCAATATATATGATATACCTTAATTTCTTTTAAAATGGTCTCCAACTTTGAAAAGTGGATATTGGCATCAAATCATATGTTAATTGACAAGACATTTTAGAAATATTACAATGAAAGTTAAGTACAAATTTCATAAACAAGACCCTGGTCTTACTACTTATCCACATCTGCAGTCGACACCATTCACTGGAAACACTGCCATGAGAACAGACACAAAGTATTTGGGAAAATCCATTTAATCAGACAATCTGTCGATACATGTAAAGATGACATTCAGACAGTGCAAGTCCAGAATAAAATGCTCAGACAGACAGAGGTCAACCTTCTCTCTAAAAGGCACACAGGTTAACTACTGGCATTGTTGGACAATAGTGTTGTGATCTAGTACTTTTCCATTCTCATTTTCTTATCAGTCCTTGGCTGATGGCTTGTTTCTCTGAGTTCTTATCGGTTTCTCTGTGCCTCTTCACCTGTATTTGCTGTGATCATTTACTTGGGGTGAAGCACCTAACCACACATCAGATGTTGCAAAACTCATTCACTTGTACTTGTAGAATCCTTCTCCTGTCTTCTTACCGTATTTACCCTCTGCAACCAACTTGTTTAGCTTTTCACTCTGGCCAAAGAGTGGGTTGCCAGGATCCATTGCACTCCAGCCTAAAGATATACAATGATAGAAAGGAATCAACTCAAAATGTGGTTTTCATTCATCAATAGTCATTCAAATGAGATTTGTTTTAGGTTGCTTTGTTTCCCACCTCCTTGCTACTATGTCTAAACTTAATCAGAGGTTGTCTCACTTTTAACACAGTAAGGTAAAATCTGGAGCTATGTTTTTTCCACAAAGTCCTACTCACCATCCATAATGAACTTTGCTGTGTCCAGTCCAACATAGTCCAGGAGCTCGAAGGGTCCCATGGGATACCCAGCACCAAGTTTCATGGCAATATCAATGTCCTCTTTGGATCCATGGCCTGAGGGAGAAAAACACAACCATGGATTGTCAATCAAAAAAAATCAGAAAATGTTGGTAAGGGATGTTGGATAGGGGCCCAAATCTCTGACACGCATTTTAATATGAGATTCAAAATCCCCAAATCAAGTGGTTCTGGGCAACATTTCATGATCCATAATGCCAACACAAACTACAGTAATTTGACCATAACCATTAACATTGGTCACATCGGTATGCATACCTCTCTCGTGCAACCGGATGGCCTCCATCATGTAAGGAACAAGTAGGCGATTTACGATGAATCCAGGAGTATCCTGAATAAAGGAGTGTGACATGCTGCTGAATGTACTGTTAAAAAATAACTCCGTAAGAGACCAACTGGTGACAACTGAATGTGAACTACTAAAAAAAAAAACATTGACACCAGAGAGCAAACCTTACTTTGCAGGACACGGGTGTTTTTCCCAGAGCTTTGCTGAAGTTCAGGAGTGAATCAAAAGTCTCTTGGCTTGTTGCTGTAGTTCCAATTACCTGTGGAAGACACATACTTCAATAACTCTGAAACTGATCGAGCGCTACTGGCATCACTTTTTCACTACTGTAGGCATTGGTAACCATAACTTTGCACACTGTGGTCGGTCTCCTATTTGGTTTGGTGCTTCTTCCTTGGTGCCACCTTGTACTGTGCTGAGTTGATTTAAGCCCTGCTTATAAATCCCTTATTTTGCTTACAACTCAGAGCCCTCTTTTGGAACTCCATTTGTTTTGTTGGAGTGACCCTTTTGAACGCCATTGTTTTTTTGTTTTTAGGGAATACAGTAATAGCAATACAGTATCTGAGGTGGCCTTATAGCAGCAACACAGGCTTTAATGCATAGATAATGACAGTCAAAACCAGCTGTCTAATTTTTTCAGAGCGGCCCTACCTCTACAAGCTTCATCATGGGGACTGGGTTGAAGAAGTGAAGGCCACCGAATCTGTCCAGTCTGTTGGTGGAGCTGGCTATGTCAGTGATGGGCAGGGAAGATGTGTTGCTGGCAAAGATGGTGTGTCTAAAACAGGAGATACACCAAAACAGACAGTAAGCAACCCATACAATGGACAGTTGGACAGCAGCTAATAACATCAATAGGCATGTGCCTCTCAATGCTGTGTATTTCATTGTCCTTTGAAGGCCACGGAGTAACACCATATGTGCTGTCTTGCAGCACAGAGCACAATTTACATGTGAAAATCAGATATATTTGGAAATTTGTGAGAATTCCTTCAGTATTTTAAAACGACAGTTATGCTACTGTAGTCCTTGGACAGGGATGGGCCGACAGTATGCAGGTTTTCATTCCAACCAAACACTACACCAGGTGGTAAATTATATAGATTACCAGATATGACCCAAAGTATAGTATAGCTCTGAACTCTGTTAGCTGCACATTTATGTTCCTATACTGTCATTGCATTAGCTGCTAATCTAACTCATGTAGCCAGAAAATACAGGTAATAGAAACAGGACAGTGCTTACGCTGGTGCCACTTTGTCAAGCCCACCAAAGAGATCCTGTTTGATTTTTAGATTTTCCACAATGGCCTCCAACACAAGATCTGTGCTCTGAACTGCAGATTTTGCATCTGTTGAGGTTGACACATTCTGCAAGACTTTCTGGATGAACTCTGCACCTGCCTGAAACAAGCCGTACACCATTAATGACAAACACGTCTCACTCTCATACACTATCTCGTTTGTTATTTCCTCTTCTATACACGGTGATCTTCTATACATCGTCTAACCTCTGGCTTATCAGCAAACTTCTTCTTGACCACTCTTTTCAAGCTCCCTTCGATTCCTTTGACAGATTTTTTCAGGATGTCCTCAGATGTGTCCACCAGTGTCACCGAGTGGCCAGTTGCTGCAGCAACCTTGAAAAAAGAAATTGGTCCCAGATAATTACGAATACAGCAGTAAATGGTAGTGGTGCTAAGGTGGGGGCAAATTAGGTAACAGCGATCTATCTATGCCTGTATTTGGTTAGCCATAATTCTAGCTGAGGCTTTACTTTTCTTTAGATCTTTACATGTGATGCCTTCCTTCACTTTCCCAAATGGCTAGAGAACATGCATGCACAATAAGGACCTAAAACATTAGAGGTCATTGTTAGACCAAATGCTCCATCGGAGAACAAATACGCAGACTGAGAGTCCCGGTGTTATAGCTGAACTGGTTTCCACACTAACTGGTGACCATATGCATGCGTGACAGTGATTTTACTTACTGCAGCAGATGTGGCACGCCTCTGTCAGTAGATTCACCCAAACTCCAGAAATAGACTTGTGCCACATCGCTTACAGCTTTAGTCTTGCTTTTCACATTGACTGCCGCAAATATAGCTTGGTGAATGTTTTTGCCAACATAAAACTGATATCACTAAAATATAAAAACGAAAACCTAACTGTCTATGTCAAATGGGGTTCAAACCCGCTAAGCCCTGTCCGATGACATAATGGATATCACAGGTCTTTCTGGAGTTTTGGCGAGTTTTTGCTGCATGTTCCAGCCTTTAAAACACTGTCCTGCACAGGTATGTGTATGGTCAACAGTAGCCCCAAAGGGACGCTGGTAGGTCTTTGATTGTGACGTGCCATTACTAGCGTCCCAACCCACTTTGCGCGTGTTCTATGGTTTCTATTGGTTCTACGGTACGCCATTACCGGAAATGATGATCTGAATGTCGGTCGGCTGTAGGATTTGAAAGCAGACCGGAGAGAAAAGGGTAATTTTATACTTTATTTCACCCGCGGATTGTGTATTCACCCCAGCGGCCTTTGTCGAGACTCTTTGGGCGTTCTGTTGATCCCTTCGAAGACACAATGCGAACTTGCAATAATTAGTTAGGACGAGTTTTTGACATAAACCTTAGAATCCGCGGCCGTTCGTTATAGAGCCTTTTCTCTGTATTAATAAAATATAAAAGGCTCGTCAATAGAGCTAACCGGTTCCTAGCTTCAGGAGACAGGTGTTAAGTGCCCAAATGCCTTTTTTAACAATACCGAGATATACAACAAGTGGATTTTGTTAACTGGATTTTCACTTGAAGCACTCTTATCTGTCAAAGTTTGTATCGATGCACCTCTGTGTTTCGCTTGCTTACGTGCACATCAGCAGCTAGCACTGATCCGGGGTCAGTGTTGAGTGTACAACTATTTAAGTGTAGCGTCTGCTAAATTAGCCAACCAAATTTTCAAAGCAAACATATGCAAATGTATGACCATATTTAGCACAAGCTAGTTCTTCGGTTTTCCAAATTCGACTGTGTAGGACCTACACGTTACCCTACTGTAGGGTAACGTTGTATTTCAAGCTGCTTTGGGCACGCTAGCTAACGTTAGCTAATGTTTAGTGAAGTAGCTACCTAGTCAGCACACACTGGCAATTACCTGTGCAATACCTGCACCCATCTGTCCACTTCCGATGATTGTCACATGCTTTATAACAGCATGTCTGACAGCTGAAGACGAGAGACCTCGGGAGATATGGTGAGTGAAGAAAGCCATGGTTTGTGAACCTGCTGCTGCGCAAGACAGACGGAGTAGGAAGAAGAAGGTCGTCGGTCACGTGGTACTGCCAGTGTTGCCAGATCAGATTGACAGTTCTTCTTCTTCTTCTTCTTCTTCTTCTTCTTCTTCTTCTTCTTCTTCTGTTTTATTGGCGGATTGCACCCATATGTGGAGCATTACCGCCACCAACTGAAGTCACACGGAGTTAATCTATATCCTATCAATGAGTCCAGTTCAGTTTCTTGTAAAAATGTGATAATGCTGTTGAAAACCATACTTCCTGACGAGTGAGTGAATATTGAAATAAAATCAATTTTCTTGACTCCTTTCTGGTTTAGCATTTAATGTGTTCTCTCTCTTGATTATATTGTACACAATCAAAAATTACATGTTGTACCGTCTCAAGTCTTTTATGACAAAAGTCACATTGTCCATTTGGATGTTTCTTGATTATCTGTAATGAGGAAAGAGTGACAGTTTCCAGCCCAATCACAACTTAAAACCCGCCCAATTCAATAAAAAGCAGCCCAAATCATAACTTTGTCAAAACCCTGTGTAAAACCATAAAACCATTACTTGCGCAATAGAAAACACGCATAAGCATACAAAGCTTCATATGTGCATCAAATAACCAAAGATAAAATGTTAAATATCGCAACCCACAGATCACAAAGAGCGTCAGACAATATACACAAATTGCGAAATGCACCTCGCGTCTTAGCGCAACCACAATAAAGTGATCAAATACTGCCATGGCACGTGAGCCACAAGAAAACACCTAAATCCTACCTATTTTAAAACTACAAGATAGCAGGCTCTCTCTCTCTCTCTCTCTCTCACACACACACAAAGCCACGAAAAACGAGTTTTAAAATTGATCAGTAAATGGCTTAGAATTAATCGGCTACAATTAAGTAAATCAGTCATAGTGCAAATAGCAGGGGTGGAAAAAGTATTCAGAATCTGTACTTGAGTTGAAGTAGAAGTACTTTGACAAAGAACAAATTAAGTAAAAGTCAAAGTTATCATCTCAAATATTACTTGACTTGAAGTCTTAAAGGGATAGTTCACCCATTTTTAAAATTGGTAGCCTATATTATTTAACTGAGCCCCAAAGTAGTACGTAGGACTGTTCAGATTTTATCCTGGCCTCACAGTTTTAGCTGTACAGGATTGGACCCATGCTAACAATTAGCAGGTTCCCATTGGGCAGACTGTCCTCCCTGCTAGCATTCTTTAAAGGAATATTTCAGCGGTAGGGCAAATTTACCTCATTATCGACTTCGTAGCACCTCTAACAATCACCCCAGATAGTTTTCATCTTCATTCCTCCTGGAATTAGATTTTGTTGAATTTGTTGTAAAAAGATCGATTTTAAAAGTCACTCAAAGTCATTCTAACCCACCTCTAATTAACAACACAAAGGTTTTGAAAGGAACGGTACCTTTATTTTTTTAATTTTCAGCCTAGTTTTCTGTTAAATTAATACAGAAATCGTGCACTAGTTGAAGTACCGGACTTTTACTTCCTTAGTTGTTCGCCTGTGATTGACAGGAGGCGGGACAACAGTTGACAAGTTCTGTCCTATCAGACAACGTTTACACTTGGCTTCTAGCTGACGCAATCTGGGCGCGCAGGGATACCATTGCACGGGAGATTCAAAAGAATGCAGGAAGTGCAAGGGTATCCCTGCGCGCCCAGATTGTCCGGTACTTCAACTAGTGCACGATTTCTGTATTAATTTAACAGAAAACTAGGCTGAAAATTTAAAAAATAAA
>OMLI01011167.1:12142-23959 GCA_900302605.1 Rondeletia loricata
ACCCCCACCCCCCCTCCATCCCCATCGCTCCATCCCCATCCGTTTTCCTGAGGCACATCACTTCAAATTTGCTCTCACCTACACATTTTCCATCCTGTCATAGATACTCAGTTGGGTTGAAAACTGAAGCAAGCTCCACTCTGAAAACAATTGTGAGCTTTGTTTCAAAACAGTTGTGAATTAGTGAAGCTGCAGATAACTGCCAGCATGTATTCAATAAATAAAATAGCTATAGATATCCTAACAATAAATGACTGAATTGAATTGGCACAAAGGGACACACCATCTAGAAATACTGTTTCCAAATGTTACACAGCCAATATCAAGCCTAATTTGGTATTTCTATTATTATGTTTCACAATATTAGAGCTCCTTAAACTTATGAACTTGGGGGAAATGAACAGTAATTGCAGGCTGTTCTCTATTTTCTTAAAACCTTTTTAACCAAAATATTTAAAGCTGTTTTTCTTAGTTGCTATGCAACACTTCAACCACAAGAGCAGGAGCATGCTGAGAATGTGCCAGATAAATACTACTGCCACAGTCATTCTGCGGGGGAAACACGAGAGAGGGGCACACATTCAATAATCACAAGGAAATGTAGGACAGTTGTGTAAAATGCACAATCATCCTTTCATTCATCAGTTACTTGACCTATGTCAACAGATAATTCCAACCAATAGCTCATTTAATAAGCCATTGTTTACTGTCTGAATGGCTCTGAAACCATTCCACAGTCATATGAACAGCTTTTTTTCATTGCCTGAACACCAAGCATACAAGTCCCTGCACTTAACTGCAGAATAAAGCAACGTGGAAGGCGTACCAAGTGCCCTGTGTGAGATATAATTCGGCCAGATATTTACACGACTGTCTGTTTCACAAGTCCTTTCCGATTTCACTCAGAACTAGCATGGAGCCCGGGCAAGTGTACAACAGCCAAAACAAAAGCAAGCAGGCCAGTGGTACAGCCTTTCTTCCTGAGCCTGGAACCAAGGACTTAAAGCAAGGACACGTTATGCAAGACATCACATTCAATTCCACTGTCAGCCTCTGAGGCCAGATGATACACAGTGAGTGTGTCTGTCTCCCGAGCCCTCAATGTTAATCAACACTCTTTCCAATGCATACTTATGAGTTACAATCTACTCCCCACGTCTTCCCTTTGGCGGCTTAAATTAAGTCGCACATTTGACGGCAAATTAACTTCAACAGGGATGGTAATATGTCACCTATACACCTATCTGTGCCACTTCTCGCTGGAGCAACACAAATCTCGTGCAATTGAAAGGAAAATGAAATCAAATAAATTTCATATGAAAGTGAAATTCGAGGAAACACAAGAAAGAAGGTGCCGCTCTGCGGGGCCATCAGCTGTTAACAAATCCCTCTGATGACAAAGTCTTGCATAATCGCCCAGTCAACCTTTATCATTGTGATCACAGAGATTTAATGCACACTGGTATTAGCTGTGACATACAGTCATAATATAGTTGAGATGGGAGGATCACTTGCTCAAAAGGTGTATGTATGCATGTATGTGTGTGTGTGTGTGGGTGTGTGGGTGGGGGGGTGGAACCAACAGAGATCTCCCCACTTCATCATTGAGTAAATGGCAACACAGACATGAGCTGCGACTTCACAGCTGCCTCATGGCGGGTGACATTGAAGCCCACGCATGAACACATCGCTCATCAAAGCGAATGAGGCGTTCTTTTCTTCCGCCGCTTGTGCAGGGGAAAACAATGGAGGCCTCCTCAAGTGCACACTTGCACACCTGGAATGTCGAGGAGGAGTGGAGGTGGGAATAAAAAAAAAAAACACTTGGTTCCACGTATCTCACACGCAGCTTAATAGACTGTGACCTTCGACTGCTTAGTAATGGGGAAGAATAGGCTAGACCTGGGTGCCATAAAACAGCTCAAAGCTGGTGCTAACGGCGGTACCGCAATTAACCTGTCTTAAAACAAACAAGAGGCTTTGCTTTAACAACAGGCGTGTACTTGAGAGGCTTGATTTCTGTGGTGCGAAACTCAAAGGCTCACCAGGGTTCAGGTTTTAATCAGTCATTAGCATGCTCATTTCAGCACAGCTGCACTGAGATCTATACGACTACAAGCACTGCTCACATACACACGCTCAATGTGATCAAAAAACTAAACTAAACCAAAAATGCAAAGCTCTTCTGTTGGTCCCAGAGGCTCAAGAATGAACTGTGATTGACGTTTCTCAAACGGCCTTCGAATCTCCTTACAGACAAGGAATATTTGCCTAAACACGGATCATAAAGTGTGAAAAGAATGTAAGCAATAAACAGTAAGCCAACAGTAAAAAATGTGAATGGCTTTTTTTAAAGTGTAAGCACATCCTCCTGAAAGCTCAACCACATAGTTTGAACACAAAAGCTCTACTCTTTCTGCTTAACTGTCCTCCTTTCTCTAAGTGGTACCAGACATAGGCATTTCTTCATTTAGTCCATTCAAATGGAGGCAAGTTGCGTTTCTTTATTTATTTAACAAAACGAGCTGTAAAGCCAAACATTAGGTCATGGAATATTTTCACCCCAAGAAATAAGTCAATGCCTACAATGAGACATCAAACCCAGTTTAAGTATCCCCACAAAATATGAGCTGGTGAGGACCGTTCGAAGTCAAGCAGTGCTGTGGGATTTTTCTGCTTTTTAAATAGAACTTTCAACATGCGTTTCCAATTAAGAGCGCTGAGCTAACATCCAAGCCTGGGCCCCATTCACCCCTTCCACGATTGACAACGTCTGAGGAAATGTTAAACAGGCATCATAACCATAACAGAGACGGGAGATTTTTCAAAAGCCTTTACATTCTAAACAATAATTAAGACATCATAGTGAATTGATGATGTCGACTCCAAACATCACACAAAACCTAAATAAAGAAAGAGAAGGTGCTTAATCATAACTTTTTGTGGCAAGTTCACAGCTAGTGCACTTACACAGAGCAATTTGTTCCTTTAGTGAATGGGGGGGGATACAAAGTACGTTTACGGTGCAACGAAATGAAATATGTCAATGCTGTTGATTTGTGAGGATCATAATGAAAACGCACGGTTTACAAGAGGCATGCTATTTGCATTCAGAGTATAATCTAGCTCCCTGGTAGCAGCAATAACTCCCTGTGAGCCTGTCTACGCTCACAGACTCACATCTCTGGGCCCTAAGGAGCTGTTGGGGGACTTTGATGTTCTGTCTAAATGAATTGACTGTGCTTCTTGGTACAGCCCTCCAGTCAACTGACTCCCCCCACCAATTCTGTCACCTGTGATAAACACCATGCATGCTTGGCGGTACCAAATCCACGATCGCATGCCCAGAAAGACCACAATTTCCCCCCTCAACTGTGTAAATTACTGAAAAATATGATTGTTGTTTCCCACCTCACCTTATCTGTGCAGAGGCCTTTGATGTATGAGGCTGTGTGTGAGCAAGCGACAGAGGGCTGGTGTTTGTTACCTTACAGCCCTGCCAGCTCCAGTAGGTGAGCCTTTATGCGGGATGCCCCTTCAGGGCATGGTGTTGTTGAAGCCCGGGCAAAGGCAACAACCTCCAACCCACTTCTATCATTCCATATTTCTAAAGAATCAGAGCCAGAGAGCTCTGCATACAAGCTTGCAACTCCGCTGGCTTGATCCAAACAAGATCTAATGCTTATTGAGGAGCAGCGGTGCACGGCTAAGGAAGTACAAATGTGTTGACACGTCTACCGTGGGACTTCTAGTGTGTGCTTTGAATATGGATAAGTAGTGACTGGAGCTGTAACACATGAGAATCAAAAATTTAAAAAGTCCAGCTGCTAAAGATAGCACTGAGTACAACCAATTGACGACTAGCAAACACTGCAACAACTGATCTCGATCAAAGAGTGGGCCAGAGATGGTAGTTAGAGGAAAACAATACTTATCCATCTAAGCTTCAATTTGGTCAATTCTCGTTTTACCAAATCCAATTACCATTGATTCTGCATCTTCTTAAAGCCGAGGTTTAGGTTTTCCTTGATAGTGCAGAAATCTAAACTCAGATGAAGCGGGAGTATTTAACCTATTACAGCCTCCAATGAAGCGGTTGGGTTTGGGAGGCAAGGCATTGATCCTCCCACACCCTGGGTTTTCCCAGCATGTGCAAAGCCTCTGAACACGTCTCTCTTCCAGCGGCGATGGTGCTCCTGAGCAAACCTGCCCTGGATCGAGCATCTCATTTAGTCACTAGGCCCTTTGATGTGGATTCAGTGCTGCAGTGCATATCATTCATGTTTGAAGGTTCAGCTTCCACAATACAGCAGGGTTTGAAGTTTCACATATTGCAGGCGCTACAATGTGATAATCTGGGAGCCAGTTATGCATTATACATTTTTCTTAAAAGAACACCATAACCTGAGAGTGAAATGTGGAAAAGCCAGTGCTTCAAGGTATATATTGACAGAAAACGTTTCTGAGACTTCTGGGTGTGGGACGAAAACACTCTTGTTATCTTGAGTATTTCAGAATCAGCTCTACATCTTCTCTCTGAAGGGGGTAAATAACCAAATAAACAGCAGAATACCATTTGACTTGGGTCCGCCATGCCATTATGAGACCAATTTAGTTGAGTGAATGCTTCTCAAAGGGCACAGAGGACACGAGGGCTCTTTCTCCAGCGCTGGCAACAAAAATCTCCTTCTCCATCTGACTTCACAAGGGAGTTGGTACATACCTTGGGGCGGTGGCTTCAATGTCTTCTTAAACAAAACATGAAAACGCCTTGTCGAGGTCTATGTCAAACTGAATTCATGGCTTCAGCTACTGCAACTACGACAGGGTGAGCCCACCAGTTTCCAAAATCTAATTGCATCAAGCAAGCACATATAGGATTTAACATTTTGGAAGGAGGGGGTGTTGCTCAAAGAATAAAATCAAGCTGGCAGTTAATGCCTCTGAGTGAGTGAGGTTTATGCAAACGCTTCTGATCTTCATAATTAAAGAGTGTTTGCATGGAGGTGCACAGCTCTGCGTCTCTTTTAAAAGGATGTTTACTGTCTCCAAAGCATGGAGATGCTGCCAGCCTGAGGGCCTGCCTGCCTTCCTTTCCCTCTCTGTATCTCTCTTGTGCTAAACACACACACATATACACATACACACACACATGCGTGTAAACACAAACACAAACTACACACTGTACGGACACACAAACAAATACCCACACACAAGGAAATGGCTGCGTTTTCACAAACATCAGCCTGTCAATTAGCTTCTGCACTCATTTCTCCTTAGAAGAGAATTATTTTTCAGCTGGATGCTTTTTCTTTCTTTATGTTTATGTTTATTGTGAACAGACCAAAGCCTTATAAGCAGCTAATCACTGCATGTCAAATGTACAGACTTATTGCAGGATCCAGTGAATAATCTTGAGTTTAGATTGCCATTTTAGATTTGGACAATCACCAATTTATTTTAGATGCTCAAATCTGTCTAACAGCCAGGGAGAAGACCAGCGTTTGCTTGATATAATTTGTTGTGACATGTTAATTGCATCTACTTGTAATTCTCCCTAATTGATGTTTGATATGTCTCAGGAAATTAGGCCAACTAGATAACATTGCAAATATTATGAATTTCCCCCCCTCCTTTCTCTTTCCGTGGCAGGTCTGATGAATTTGCACCGCCTAAAACTGTAATATGTCAACGTGCCGTGCAGCTCTGTATTCCCAAAGCTGCCTAGCTGACAAATCTAAGGTTACAGGCATACTACTGTACATTCAAAACACACTCAGGCACACTTCAGAAGGCCAGAAAGGACTAACCTGGGCAATTTTCACTGAGTTCTGGGTGGAACCACCAGCATGGTATTCAACTTTGTTCTTCTTGACAATTTCTTGAAACCTGAAATACATGGAGGTACAATATAAGAGACAACATTCAAGGTTAACCATATGCCGCAGAGTTAGTAAACAGGAAACCCAAGACCAGACCTTATAATTAAAGCCCTAGCTGAGCCACCAGATACAACCACCTTGTAACATGGGCCAACAACAATGAGTATATCTGTTCTCAACACTCGTCACATTATAACATGCAAAGGAGCAGCAAGGCGTGATTAAAGATGGCTGGGCAACACCACTTAGTCAATACGAGGTCCATAGGGAGTGGTTGGAAAGGACCAGCTGTAAACAGAGAATGGGAAAATGTTATTTATGGGACCTTCGTAAGAGTGATGTCAACATTTTCAAAGAGACCTCCCAAAGAAACAAATCTGGTGTTTATGAAGAACAATAAATGACATCATACCTAATTGGCATTTAATAAGATCTGCAGAATAGATTCAGTAATGTGTTAAGAGGACGTCTTCAAGGGGAAACTGGAGGTGACAAGTAGCTATAGTCTTTTCTTTGACGAATAACCTTATTTCAAAATTACCATTTAGTATGAGTTAAGTCATCAGGCCTATTCTCAAACACTCCATGATGTATTGCTTATGAAGAAGTCGGCAGTGTATTAACTCTACAGTATAACAAACTTGAAAGAGGTATACATTTTTACCATGCTCCAACTGTGACATCCCAGGTGAAAGTTGTTTGTAGAAACTTGAACAGATGAAGAAGAAAAAATCCCAAAGAAACACTGGATTTTGTTAAATGGGATACTTCACCACAAATGCTGCTGGGTTTAAAAGAGGCACTTAAGGCCTAAATGTCAGCTTGATAAAAGCAAGAAAGGAACATTGTCACCACATGGTTGTAGTTAGCCATACAGTATTAAAGCAAGATGAGCAGTGAACGTCATTTATAAGAGAATTTGAACTGTTCCCTCAAATGCCATGCCTGCACTACAGAAAAGCCTCTTGTAATCACTTTGGTAGATAGGCAGCTTTTATTTTCTATTTCATAGGTGATGTTTTCAGACGATTAAAAAACAGGCTTTACAGTTTGCCTCATAGCCAGGATAACTTGTTTAGGGAGCGACCACATCTGATTAAATGTTTGATGTCTGAATCACAATGTAAGATTTAGAATGACTGCAACAGACTAAACACAATAAGTCAAGAAAACAGAGACGGCTTTGGGGAACGGGGAGTAAACAATTGCTGAGTTTTCAAACATAAACCGCTGGAATACCCTTGGGTTTACAGTGTAATACTGTAGATACTTCTATCATTTTTGTATTTTTCCATCATGCTACCATGGCAAACTTTAATAGCTATGGATATCCCATGCTTAGGCCTAACATGATGCAAAGCCTAAGCTATGCTGTGAGATAGAGTCTTTATCTGGGGAGCTGAGAACATGAATAATGTGTATTCTCCACATCGTTCACACAAACAGCCTCCCGGAGGGCCGGCTATATAAACGTGTCCACCCGGCTAAGGAAATTGACCTAACTGCAGTCAAGATGATGTGTCACATTAGGGGGTCCTAGGCATTTTTTTTCAACTGTAAATTGAAAACTGTCCATTTGAAAGTGTATTTACATCAGGGGAAAAATTCCAATGACATGGTAAATGGTTCAAGGTACACCATACCATTCCCACTGGTTTTATGTGTAATTCCACCTGAAATGAACTGAGTCAGAGGAGTTGTTCAGAAAATGCCCAAGTATAATCCCAAGGGGTTCTGGTTACATAAAGGCCATACTATACACAGTGCCAATGCCTTCCCTTTTAAAAGGACCAAAAAAAGGTTCCAAGGGGTCAAAGGTTCCAAGTCTGTTCGAGTAGGCTTGAATGGCAGGGTTGAACCTGTAAATAGTCGTGTATAGTCATGTAGCCTATATGCTTACTTCGGAAAGGAATCATTTGTATGCAAAGTGCATCATGGCTTACCAACATATGTCAGCTAGAGGTGTTCAATACTTCAACACCACCTGGTTTAACTAGGCATGGCTGAATTTGGAAGAAGTGTGCAAGTAACCTTCACTGCTTCAAAGAAAGTCTGCATATCATGTCTCAAGGCAAGGGGTCTACCCAGGGCAGAATGTTCCTCATAAAGAAAAGAAACTTTCCATGTAAACGGAAAATATGCTAACCGGGGAGGAAAAACCCTTCCTGAGACACCTGTTATGACTCATTGACAAAGGAAGAATTTGAGCACTGTGGGTGTTTATAACACGGAGGCAGCCGAGGGACTCCAGAACCCATTTCAAATAGACACACAGCTTCTGAGGATTTCAGCTTTTTTTTTTTTTTCTTCCTAAAAGTATTTGCTCCACCTTTCAGTGCAGACAACATGGGGCCCTGCTCTTGGACGCCTCGAAAATCCCATCCGAAAAGGAGCAGCTGCCTCGAGACCTTTACACCCTCAAACATCATGTGATCCCATAGTAGTGACACCGTAAACGGCCCCCATGGCCATTTAGGGAGAGAAAATCCCTTTCCATCTACTGCGGTCTAAGCTCACTATGTGATGGGAGGGAGTGGAGAGAAAGAAATAGTTTTGAACAAAATGTCCTCCATCAGTAACCTATTCTTTTAAAGCTGGCTGGTGTTGTTCAATGGAAGAGCAATTCCAACTATGCCATGTATTCCACTTATGTATGGACAGCATCTGTTATATAACATGTGTTTTACAAGAGACTGCCCCTGACACTCCGTTTAAATGTCACTCTTAACTAGAGGCGCTGTGTTATTTTTCAATTTCATACCTTCCAATTTGTGACTAATGGAGGCACTTATTTATTCAGATTAAATCAAATCTAATTTAATGGGGGAATTAGGCTTCTCAATGCAATATTTGTATTCAGAGGATACTGAGAGTCACACTCCAAACCTAATACCTCTACATCTCTCCAGCTTAACGCGTTCAAATTGCCGGGGCAGATCACACAAGGCAGGAACATCTTGTTGTTTACATTCCTGGGGTAAGAGCCCCCACCGTCGTTTCCCATCAAGGGAAATATGAGAGCTTCCAAAGTACCATGAGTGCTCTCTGCCCTGGGTGACTCATGAGTTCCTCTTCCACCCCCCCCCAAAAAACGAGCAGAGTCGATTATTTACATGAGGCAATAATTCAAGATTTGCTCCTCCAAGTCTCTTACATGGAGGGCAAGGCGAGCCCATTTACCCAATCCCTCTTCATTCCCCTTTGATGTTGGCCTATCTCAATAAGACCGGATGAGTGCCCTAAAATCCCCATCGAGTGATTTCACAGGAAGAACAAGTCTCTGTTAATCAATGGCTAGATTGGATCTGGATCCTCGGGAGCGGTCCGCCTGAAAGTCCTCCCGAGTGTTTGAGTGCACACCGGGGTAATTCATCGCTAATGATCACCGCGGCACCCACTCTCCTCCTCGCCGTTCGTCCTCATTTAATTGCCTCGTTCGCGTTTAAACAGCTTACAAATCACAGGGACAGGCAGGGAAACATGATCAAACGGCCCCTATCACTAATCAGGGGAGGGCAAGGGAAGGAGTGAGAGGACTGGGGCTTCTTTGCTGCTCTCCTAGGGGATTAGAAGGAGGGGGTACAGGAACAGTAAATTATCTCTGCTTCAACTACAGCAGGCAGGTACATTTGAACAGGCAGATCTATCTTTCTCTCTCACACACACACACACACACGAGTAGAAAGGGGCAATACGGCTAAAAGGCTTCAGTAATCCCAGTTTCAACAGAGGCATCTGGAGTGGAGACAAGTTCTACCATGATTAGATTCCCCAATCAGTGTGTGCATCCTACACCAGCCTTCCTTGGTAGTCTGGAGGCAGTACAAGGCCTGATGCACAGTAATTGTTTCCATAGGTCAGGCAGGGGGGGAAAACAGCTTGGGGACGCGATGAAGGGGAGATGGAAAGGGTGTGGAATATTGTTGTTTTTCCCCCCCAATTAAATTGTTTGTCAAACCCTTCACAAAGGGTTACGCAGTTTATCTGTTTAAAATCAATACGCTCGTCTCAGTGTGAAAGCTTGTCCCGACACAAGACAGGCCCATTAATTATTCTGTTCCGTGTGCTATCGCCGGGCTGCTCAAGGTTGGGCCTTATCTTTTCTTATTTCAAATCAATAATTATCTTCTCCCGCGCTCGCTCTCCCCCTCAGAAATAGATGTGCTTTTCATTCAATGCCTGTCGAGTGCCTCTCTGTGTAGCAGCCGAGGAGGAACGCAGAGTGAATAGGACATTCTTATCAGTAGAACATTAGGGCAGGGTGGAATAGATGGCAAAGAATGAGGCGCATAAAAGTACTGAACACAAATGAGTGATGATTCAAACAGCGAGCGAGGCCTTGTTCCCGTCCTCTGACATGCTCTAATAGACTACAGTGAGGGGTGAATGTTGATTTGCGATATCGCCGTCACCCAGGTATCTCAATCCGTTTGGGTAAATCCCTATTCAGTCCCAGTTGAGTAAACCATCTTGAGTCCCTCAGTGCAAAAACGGCGAGCCTTTACACGTTATAGACCGGATGAACAATTAACGAGTGCACAATTACATGGTCATATTGTGTGAATAATTGCATTAGAATGCAGAAACAACAAATGCGCATCCCTTTAATAATCGGCCGATCCAGCAGCCCATTTGCTGGCATTAACTGAGGACTGGTGTTGTACTTAATTAGGCTGCACTCAAGGATTTGGGGGGGGGGGAATTTGGTCATGGAGGATGAGTTCATATTATTTCCCCTAAAATGTTGCAGGTTTTTGGCTTCACGCTGTAGAGGGGGGCGTTGTTTGTCACACTGTGTTGTGTGGATGTGGGAGAGAGAGTGTGAGAGTGTGCAAGTATATGAAAGAGAGAGAGAGAGAGAGTGGGAAGAGAGGAGGGGGCTTCTGGTGTTCTCCTGAGGATTGAGATTTGAAGCCTGAGCACAAAGCCTTTGAGACATTCCCCTCATCTTGGAGGTTGATACCATGATCTTGGTGATTCACAATGCTCCGAGTGAATAATTCCACCAACACCCCCTGCTGTGGGGACCATATGGCCCAGTGTGAACTTTAAACACACAGTCAGGAGTCCCATTCCTACCCCCGCACGGGATAGGTGTGGAGAAATGATCACCACAGACGGTATACCAACTATACCGACGTATGAGTGCTGCCATCCCTGGCTTTTCCTGTGTGGCTGGGGTTCAAAGATGACTAAAAATAGCCCTGAGCATGCTTTCTGAACACTGAGACGCCCACATTTTAATTATAAAACACGTTCTTTAGAAGGAGGGGGGAACCGCCCACATGCACAGAGATGTGGATTATGTTTGCTACACCCCCTTGACTTGTGATGTTTCCTTCTGGCACCACCTGCTGGCAGCTGCTGTCAACAAGAGGGAGGCATTCACAGCTCCGGCAACAAGCATTAATTGTGATTGCGTCAGCCATCTCTCATGATGCAGCATGAATGCTTTTAATACAGAGCAGTCATCCTGAATCACAGCATGCCAGCCTACTTCATCAGAAAAGACAGTGGAACAAGATACGGACCTAAGGCCACTAGAGATTTTATTATTTGAAAAGTATTGTATTTTTCTATTTCATAATTCACGAGGTCTATCCACATTTCTTACAGTTGAGTGCAGCCCTGTTGAACACGTCACATTTATGCAAGTGCCCTAAATCGTCTGATTCATGCATATCAATAAAACATCAAGAGCAGTGGTTGGCGGCTGAACACGTTTCTGATGTCTCAATTACCGGTCGAGTGCCATTAATCTCTGCTCTTTCTCTCTGGCTCAGAGGTCGGCTGATGGATGTGGGCCCGTGACCTTTGCCCTCAGCGGCAGGGGAGCCGGATGTACTGACCCCAGAGGGCCAGCAGAGGTGAGTTTAAGTACTGTAGTACAGCACTCAGCCTCAGCAACAGACAAGGGGGCTGGGAAGTAGGAAGA
>OMLI01011316.1:1034-13726 GCA_900302605.1 Rondeletia loricata
ACACACACACACACACGCAATACCCCCCGCTAAACACACACTCACTGCACCTCCTCAACTGCACTTATACTCTACCAAACCCTCCCCTCTCTACACATACACATTGACACTTTCCCCTGAACACACACACACACACACACACACACAAACCGTGTCGACCCCGGCCAGTAGCATCTCCGTCACGTTGGCGTAGATCTCCTCCAGGTTCATCTCCTTGGTAACTAGCATGTGTGTGAGCAGCCCCCCCTTCACCTCCTCCCCCCGCTCCAGCTGGGCCTTGATCTCCCCCAGCCTCTTATCAACATGGATCTGGCCTGGGACCAGACAGAGAGAAGGAGGGGGTGGGATGAATGAAGAGGGAAAGAATGGAGTGGAGGCAAGGAGCGGGGAGGAGGGCGGGTAGTAAAGGGGAGGAACGAGAGGGGAGGACACGTTATGTAACAGAGGGACCCCATACTCCCACAGTCTAGCAGTACACAGCACTATAGATCTATATGCAATTCTACATTCCATTCTGTTGATGCTAAACTATTCATCCACAAGATTTCAGCTAATTCTTAACCAAAGTGATAGCGTTACTATAACATGTCTACGCATCTACGGACCATTCTTGGTCTCTCCGAAAAACAGCACTCCCATTGAGGCGTAGGTAGTCAGTTCACTGGAAACAGCAACGGCAACATCTACTAAAAAGTCGTCAAAGGAAAACAATCGGTGAAGCACTTACTGAATCGGAAGAGGCCGTCCCAAGAGTTACAGAACTCCTCCCATGGTTTGGGGATGATGGGCCGTAGCCACTTAGGGATTGCCCCAGCATACATGGTGGTCTTGAAGGAACTGAACATGAGGTGCAGTGCGCTGATGTAGTCTTGAGTCTCCCGGGGAATCTCATTCTCCAAACAGCCTAGCCGACACTCGTACAAAATGGCTGCCACACCTGTTAAGACGAAGGTAGGGACGAGGGAAGAGAGATAAAGAGTTTCAGCAATCTTTTATGTACTTTTGGAAACATAAATGCTACAATGATTCCTTCCCCGGGAGAGCTGCTGCACTAATTTCTTCCCCAGGACTTGTTTCTTGTTTACATGTGCATGAGTCACTGGTATACCTTTGTCTGTGAAAAGAAGAATGTTTCTCTGCGTCATGAGTTAGAAAGACTGGGCGAGGAGATTCATATTTTCTGAGCATAAATAATACAGCAGTGACAATTCTAGCAGTTGCCTATGGAATGTCAGTGCTTGGCAAGTATCACCATGTGACAATCCTGAGTCGGAGAGCATTACACCATAAGCCTCAGTATTGAATGTCATGGTTAGAGTAAAGACACACTCAGTTTTCTCTTCCCCATCTATTTTCTGTCTTTCTCTACCTCTCCCTGCCTGCCTTCTGTCCTCACTGAACTCCCACGCCTCTCCTGTCCTTCTTCCCCTCATCTACACCCCACCTGTCCTATCCTTTTCCAAGTTTCTCTCCTCCTTCCCCTCAACTCAACCCACCCTGCCCATCCCTCATTTCCCTCACAACCAACCCCTTTGCTCTTTACCAACCCTCCATGGCATATTTGAAGAAGAGGTCGTTCACGTTGAGGACAGTTGCTCCATCGGCTTCCTGGCTGCGTAGCATACAAACTTTCTTCACCAGGTCATCTACCACTTTGTTCACATCATCGGAGAACACCGCCACGTCACGTGGACGCATGATGAGCTGTCTGAGCACGCTCCGCATCTTCAGCCAATCTTCTCCCTCACTGGAAAACAGGATACAGGAGACAAGATGAATTGTGAGCTTTCTCAGATATACGATTTTTTCAAGTATTGATGCCAAATGAGGCAAGTACAGTATTTCCAAAGATCATAGGCATACGGAAGTAGACTATTGAGAAGTAAAAGGGTGGATGCACACTTCGTACACATGCAACATTGAGATGAAACTCCACCTTCTTAGTACCCTGATCTTGAAAATGTAGCATGGATACCAAGTGAGTTCATGACATTTTGTGCTGTACCCACACACACTCTGTCAGAAACACATACACGTGTGCAAAAACACAGAAACTAGAGAAATCATCCTGTCTGGCCCTCTGGGTGGTTTATTTCAGAAGGTAGGTGTCAGGAGTCAAAGGTCAGAGGTGGAAAGGGACTCACGCGGAGATAAGGCCTGTGGAACGGCCCCTCAAGTCTCTGTACTCCTTCCAGGACTCCATGTTAGCTCTCTGAGGGGCCACGCCCTCCGCCCTCAGCACCTCAGCCACCAGATCACGATCTGCAACCGATACCACCAGCTGGGGTCCGAAATGGGATTTGAAAATCTTCCCATACTTCTGCCTGTGCTCCATCTGTAAAGCGGCATTGAACACAACACAATCATTCTCACGGCTAGGCACACATGAATAAGTAGTCATATTCCTTACTTCTTTGACACAAATTCAAGCAGATATTGTTAGGAGCTGGAAAACTTTCACGATCTCATAGCTCTGCTACATATCTTAAGCCACACCTCTTTTAAAATCAAACTTCAATCATACTTATTGTTGGGTTGAAATAACACAATCCATTCTTCAGCTCAGTAATGTAATTTTATTCTGTTGAGTATTTAGAATAAAATTACATTACTGAGCTAAAGTATGAATTTCGAAAGGATATTATCAGCGCTCAGGAACTCCTTCAAATCGTGAAAATACCCTTCTCAAAATAGTGTGATTGAGTTATGTAGCCTCATCTTAGTATGTGTGTTCCTTTGACCTGACCAGAGTATCAGTGCATACTGTACCTCATCATGTTTATGGACTACTTTTCAGAAACACAATGTTATAGTTAATATATATTTATTTCTTAGAGTGATATTTTAATTTGGTAGAAAATCTTCTATTTATATATTATGAATGGCAATCCATCAAAACTGACTGCTCTATTCTGCTGCTTCCAATCACAATTTTCTTACTTTCATTTTGAAAACCAAGTCTAAAAAATGTAGGTCTACTACATCTACAAACAAGGACGTTTTTGCCTGTCTGTAATTATCAATATTGATAACTGGGAAAAACAAAACACCTGAATGCCAGTGCTGACAGCAGATCCCTAGGTCAGCCAATATTGGATGACTGCTCCTGAACTTCTATGGAGGTGTATGTGCTTAAAAGCTATTGATGTGATTAGTGATTATTATGTATCATTCAATATCTCCAGAGAATCCAGTCTGTACATCCAAAAGTACCATCATTTGTTTTAATGATGGTGGACATCAAATTTTGGAACAAATGTTTTGAAATATGTCTTGAAGTGCAATTTCTTAATACAGAGAATGATTTATCAGCCTACATTATATGTACTATCCCCTCACTGTCATGTGGCATACATTTCCACACCAAATGAAGAAACATCTCTTATGCAAGTGTAACTTACAGTAAAATGGGAAAACAAATCTGCTGATACATTTACAGAACATGCCAGTAAGGAGAAACCATACTATGCTTTTTTGTGCTAAAATGACTATGTATTTTCCTTTCTTTTTTTTTTTAAACTGCCCCCCACTGATTTACTATGGTGAGGTAACGAAACGGTACTTATCTTGTAATAAATATTACTGTCTACTTTAGCGTCGCTCACTAGGAAATAGTAGGCAGTAGCCTGGTTTTGTCATGCTGATTGAAACTAATTTGCACATTTCCCCACTCCAAGTTTGTCTACAGACTGCGAACAAAGTGCTTTTATAATAAGGTTACCTGCTGCAAACATGTTTACCCTTCAGTGGGTAAACGAACTCTCAGGGCTGGTTGGTCGGACATGGATTACGCATTTTCAATGGAGATCTCCATCGGTGTAAAGTTTTTAGTGTATGACTAGACTTAATCCATTTCCGAGCAACCAGCCCTCAGTGTTTTAGTTAACTCTATAATATAGGCATTACAAAACTCTTTGGGTTAACATACCTTCACTGGGATAGCCGACCAGTGGCTAAACTCCTGGTGCGCTTTTACGCAACAATCCGTGCCATTTTACGCATAGGTGGCAAAAACGTCTGGCGAGGAGGCTGAGACTAATAAACGACTTAACCTTGAATATTTCCATCTGCACATAGTGGGACGAAGGGACAAGCCGACAGAAAGACAAACAGACGTGATTACCTGGATTTCATGAATTCTGCTAAACCCGTCTCGCCAGAAGAACTCAATCAAGTTGGCTATGGTACTGGGTCCGGGCATCTCCTTCAGGGTCTTGATGCTGGCTTTCTTGCCGACAGCCTCCGGTGTGATCAACCCCTCAGGCATGGCCTCTTCTCCAGCAGCGGAGATCCGCAACGCCTCGCTGGCTGCTGACTTGTGCAAGGCGCGTAAAACGAGAGACAACTGCGTATTTAGCGGGTTAAAACTCCTGCAGCATACATTTATAATATGATTCAGAGGGGCCATTATTTCAATATTTTTTAGTTGTTTCTTTGCGTTAAAAGTTTTGATCAAGTCCCTTGCCAAGTCTGACAACGCGGAGTTCACATCTGCCAATGCATGTTCCTTGCACGTGAGAAACCGGTCCTCTGCGTGTAGTAATGTAATGTTAGATAGGATTGTATTGTGGAGTCGTTTTAAAGAGCTGCTTGTGCAACCTAAAGAGTGGAAGAGGATTGGATGTTCGCTTCAAAAGAAGGGAGGGATAAGTAACTCTGTATTCGGGAGTGGGCGTTTCCCCCCAAAAGCTGTGGGGTTCATTCTTCCTTAAGGAGTGGATTACAACGTGCCAAAACACAGTTACATCACCCACCAATCAATCACGCACGCACGTACGCACACACACACACACACACACACACACGGAAAGGGACAGGGGAGGATTAGAGTAACATGAAGCCAAATTATACGTTTATACTTATGTCATAAAACATTGTAAAATATCTCTCTCTCTCTCTCACACACACACACACACACACACACACACACACACACACACACACACACACAGAAAGGGACAGGGGAGGATTAGAGTAACATGAAGCCAAATTATACGTTTATACTTATGTCATAAAACATTGTAAAATATCTCTCTCTCTCTCTCACACACACACACACACACACACACACACACACACACACACACACACACACACAGTAAGGTGATTCCACATATGTTTATGCCTAGAAGGGAAGACTGCTCAAATGATTGGTTAATGTTTAGCATTTAACTATAAAAGTATATCTTTTTAATTGTAAGGATTATTGATATATTGTAAAGAAAGGTTTGCTTATGTCTGGAGCTCTAGAAGCATGGGATTTATAGGTTTAAGACTGGCCATGATATTAGTTCTTCACAATCCATCCCTCAGGGTCCACCAAAAGCACTGATGCGTGGCTCTAACCTAAGGTTTTGTATTACCTTTCCAGAATGACACTGTATCAAGGAAAGGAAATAGTAATTGATTTTGTATGATGATCAGTAAGCAAAATGTTTCTTCTGAAACTGTTAGCGCCTAGACTCTCTGTGTTGCTTGTAGGCTACACTGGGTATGCATTCCAAATAATAAATACCTTTATGCCATTGCTGTATATCAATTCAGCAATTTTAAGATTTGCACATTAGAAAAGACTCATCCTGTTATGGACTTGGGCTCGTCAACCTTTGGTGTTGATCTTGAGTTAGTCTTGACTTGGACACGTCTTGGTCTGGACTTGTTTGGCGTCAAGTTCAGCACTGTTTTTGCCTTTATTACCCTTTTGGGTAACTTTAACCACCAAGCAAAAACAGTCCTATATTTTGGGTTTGATGATAACAGACAGTCATAATCTTCTGAACAGTATTATTCATATCTTGATTTGTCTTCTTTGTTGTCTTCTTCCCGCTCTACTCTATGACACATGTACTTTACTCAACCGCTCCACTGTCTCTACCCATCTTGGCAGACTTTGTGATAAAAGCGTCCTCCAGAACCAATGAGCTTTTACTAAGTCTCTAGAGGACAAGAAACAGGGATTAAACCAAAGGGGCCCAGCTGCAGAGGGGCTATTCAGGAGGAATCTTGCCCTCCTCATGTCACACGGTGGTTCAGAGATGGGTGGCTGGGCAGAGGTGGGTATTTTCCCACGCTCACTATTTTGGTAGCTGGCACCAGGCTGCGGATGTTCCCTTTGGAATATCTTCAAGTCTTCAAGCCGAGGGGTAAGTGGACCCCATCTCCCCTCCCCATCCCTGGCTTGGACTCATGCCAAATCCAAATAAAGCTCCAAAGCCCTCCTTCCTTCCATTCCTCCATTAAACCATGAAAAATGCATCTTGTGCATAAGTGTACAACTTATTTACTCAGCCAAATTAAAAGTAAGCAGAGTACTGGGAGAAAAAAGAAAAACAACGTGTAGCAATAGTGACCAAATCTATCAATTGTTGGCAATAATAGCAGTCAGTTTACTAGATGTAGAATCCTGTGGGATTTTCTCATTGATCTACACTGCTCTAATGCTCCGGTTTACTGCACACCGTTAATAAAGTCTTAAAATGGCAAAAAAAATTTAGTCACTACTTTATTCAGTAACACACTAGATCAAGTCCTACTGTATCTAATCTAATCTAATTTACCATGTTTGATGTTATCATCATTATTAATTCCCTGAGAGACTAACATTTCTTTGAGCCTCCTGTAATTAATGTTGTGGACAGATGTTTCCCTTACAGCTCATTAAAGTTTTAAGAAAAAACCCCCCAAAAAACATTTACAACTTGTATTGTTTTTATTAGACTTTTTAGGTAGAGCTGAATCATCTCTTCTTTGCTTACAGTTTAGAGAATCTATGGTGAAAACTTGAGTAATTGTAAATTGACAACAAAAAACGCTTTTTTACAAAAAATAAATATTCCGGAAACGTTTACAGAAGAAAATTCCTGAACAGAACACATCAATGAAAATTAAAGAAAACACATGAGGCTACTTAATAAGAGACAGATGAATGTCCACCGACTATGTGTGTTTAATTTGTGTTTTAATGTGTAAAATGTAGCCACATTTACAAAAAGCTGTGTAGACAAAAGTCCACTTCACACTATATCCCTGGTTTTCACACAACTGGTTACAGCTGTGATCTTAGTGAAGCAACCGCTAATAGTAGAGCTCTGAGATACTATCAGACAAGTTATTCCACCCCATCAGATGACTGACAGACGTAAGAAAAATGATAGTTGACCCTTAGCTGTCCTTTAAAGACTAATATCAACTTTACCTCATACTTCAGCTACCACCCACTCTCATTAGGTATCGTTCTTGAGGGACATGGAGCTCATACGGGATATGAGGTTTGTCACAGAGAGCAGCTGAGACCAGAGGGCATCATTAGCTAGTCTTCACACAGAGCCCCCTCTTTACGCTTTCTTAACCAGATGAACAGGTCACTAGCACTACCATCATCCATCATCCATCAGAAGGAAGCAACATATTGTATTTGCGAGCTTCAGATGATATTCAGCTTCAGGTAATCTCCAGTTGTCCATGTTACCTGCTACTTGGTAGCTTGGTCCTTAGCCTCAGTATACATTATTGCTCCCTCCCTTAGTCATGTTACCCTGTAGCTCCTGAGTAACCCAGTAGGTGGCCAGGTTTGAGTCGGTGCGTCTACTTTCGGAAGCGCTTGAAGAGCGGGTGGATGTTCTTGCTCGCTGCCGAGCCTTTGCCGCTTCGATGGTATTCCATATAGACGGCGTCATCTGCACCCGACATGGAGCTCATGGTGCCTGGTCGCCTCAAGAACTGATTGAGAAGCAGGGAGGGAGACAAAATATATGGAATAAGAATAATATCAAACAAAGCAAAAAATGTAAGCATGCAGAAATAACTACATGAGCTTTCTGAGTCAGTATTTTGTAACTTTGGTGGGAGGGCCCTCACCTGTGGTCGTCCGCCCATCTCACCCACCACCACTTCCTCCTCGGCATCCAGGTCTGAGGCAGCTAAGACTTTCTGGAGCAGTTGGTGCTGCTCGTCTCTGGTGGAGAACATCAGGTCCTCTTCCTCCATACCTGCCAACTTAGTGATCACCTAAGAGGGAATTGGACAATAAATGTGAAGGACAATCATACTATAAAATGATGGGGGGGAAAAAGAGTCTTTCATTATGTTACATGGTTGATGGTTGTAAGGATAATCTGCACCCCGAGTACCCCCCACAATGATCGGGATAGTCCAGTCGGGCTTAGAATCAGCGTTACAACCGTTACAACCTGGCCTTCAGTGTGACTGTGCCACACTGTGAATCTAAGTGGGGAATGTGTTGAATATTGAAATCAACAAAAAAATGGGGTGGGTATGGGTCACACAGAGCCCCGTGAAAGAAAGGTGTGATTTGGTATGTGAACTGGGTGAGATTAGGAGCGTGAACTTCTGAGGAGACACAAACAGTGTGAAATTGTGTGAAGGTGATAAGGTAAAACGTGCGAGCTGTTGTGGAGTGGCTGGAGAAAGCTGGACTGTGTTGGGCCAGAAGGAGCGACCCAGAACGACGCTGCAGGGGTGAACACACCTTGAAGCTGTAGCCCTGGTCCACCAGGAACCTCTGTCTCTTGGTGGAGTAAGCCATCTCTTGGGTGTCCTGGGACACCAGTGAATAGAAGTATGCATTGTACTCCTCTGCTATCATTCCTAAACAGGTGGACAAGGAGTGAGATTGAGTGTCTTTGTGCATGGGTGAAGGTACACAAGATAAGCGACCATGTGTGACAGATATGGAAAAGAGCTAAAAAAACATACCATGCATGCTTTTATCAAAGCTGTTTGGATAGGCAGAGCGGGGGGGACTGACCTTTCTTGGCTCGTAACACTCTGCCAAGCCTCTGGGCCTCCTGTCTGCGTGATCCACCGTGAGAGGAGATCTGGATCAGAACATTGGCTTCTGGCAAGTCAAATGAGGTGTCACCAACCTGGGTGGTGGCAGAGTATACAAATTCACTGACATGCAATGTTACTAGTGCGATTTCCAAACAAATAATTGCTTTATCAGACTAAAACATGCTTCAGGTTGTCTCCTACACAGAGCCCTGAATCCCTGGCTGTCAGAGAAAATCTTTCATTATATTCATACCAAGCTAATCCTAAGCTTTAGCATTCATTCTCCTCAATTGTTACTGGAAATGTCTTTTAATATGAGCATTGACTTGGTATGTTTATATATAAAAAACCAAAGTGCACCAATGTGAGGGGCATTATGATGCAGCAATATTATGATACAGAAGGATGGCTAACAGAATATTGGGAAAAGACCATACTATATTGATCGGTTTACCTTGGAGATGAAAATGGTGTTGATCTTTGGATTGTGTTTGAAGTTCTGTAAGATCTGCATGCGTTCCCCCTGGGAGGTGGGACCATAGATGTAAGGCCTTGAGAGGACAGCGAGAGAGGAGAATCAAAAACATGAGGCACATTTATATTAGGCAATTTACTGCAACAATGAGAGTGCTCACACTGTAAATGACTTACTTGTTGAGGCGAATGGCATATTCCTTCAGGGCAAAGACGTTATCAGCAAAGACAATGATCTTGTCATTGCGCCGCTCATGGAAGCGAATGAGAAACTGGCAAGCACGGAACTTATTGGGGTTCATAGTATAAACCAGGATGCGCTTCTTGGTCTTAATGGCCACATACTCTCTGTAAAACTCCGGAGACATCGGGCACCACACCTGAAGGACAGAGAGACGGGTCATTTCTCCAGGGAGCTCCCATCCACTCATTTCGCACAGAAGTTGTACAATTCCCAACCCAAGAGTGATCATTATATGCAGTTATGCAGATGACACTGACTTCACTGAACCTGGTGCAAAGCCTACTCATCTTTAGTGTTGAATCTAGACTGTAGCTATGGCCAAAAGGCCCCTGGCCACGGATCACTGGCCCATACGGTATTAAAAGGTATCCAAAGCAGCAATTTCAAGTTGATTTTAATCAGCAAATTTTCCCATCTCTACCTCCCTTTAGCATCTCTTTCATTACAAATAATGATTTGTTCATAGATTCCTGGCAATATCTCCGGGTCCGACTCTGATGAATGTGAGACACTGACACTAGCCCAGTGTTAATATTATTTATAGATCTCATATTTGCACATGGCTCTGCACAGCTCTGCATGCTGACTGATTTTAATAAGATTAAATAAAAATCTCGAAAAACACGAATTTAAGACAGCTCAACATCTATCAAATTGCTTTTCTGTCTTGTTTCCAGAAGATAGAAATTCATTGTTAATAAGGAAAAGAGAAACCTATGAAGAGAAGAACGCACAGCCTTTGTCTTATTCTAACTCTGGTACCAAACTACAGCAGGACTCACCTCGGCACACTGGACCTTGGCAATGTAGCCATTGTTCTGCAACTCCATCCAGTTGGCCTCAAACAGCTTAGGCCCAATTAGGAAGTTGAGGTCCACAATCTTGTCATCTTCCCTGACCAGTGTGGCAGTGAGCCCCAGCTTGCAGTGGGCCTGGACAATGGTCAGGACACGACGAAACATCTTGGCTAGAGAGAACACACAGAATTATTATGTTACCACGCTGTGTATGTACTAGGGATGTAAACAATTATCCCTAGGGATATAACACCTTGGGTAGCTAATATTGGGTTGCATGGGGGACTGTTGTAACAGCTCACCGGGGATAGTGTGCACCTCATCCAGGATAATTAGTCCCCACTCCTGGCTACGCATCCACTCCATAACCCTCTCTGCCTCCCAGGAGCGCTTGGTGGTGTGGCCCAGCATAGAGTAGGTGCTGATGGCCACCGAGCAGCCAATTGGCTTGTCCTTGGCATCGGAGGTAAAGCGGCAGATCTGAGAGTCGTCAATTGTGGACCACATCTTGAACTGGGACTTCCACTGCTCCACCGACACAGAGGAGTTACCCAACACCAGGCACCGTTTCCGCACTGTGCACGCAGCCGTCACTCCCACCAGAGACTTGCCCGCTCCTGGGAAGGAGGGGGGGGATATAATTATAGAGGCACACAAAGCTTTTTGCACACTCTGTTAGGCTACAAAATAATTTCTCTCTCTCTCACACACACACACATCTCCATCCTCCCTCTACCCTAGCAAACCAGCTGTCTCACCGCAGGGCAGCACGATGACCCCAGAGCGAGCACGGCCATTCCCAAACATCTTGCGCAGGCTCTTTTCCTGGTAGGGCCGTAACACAGCAGTGGGCTTCAGGTCCATGTTGATGTCTGGGTTGACCGTATCATTGCGAAAGTCATACTCCGCTAGGAGAGGGTATTCCAGCTGGATACAACGCTTCTGCAGCTCCTCGATCATCTCCTATACCGGACAGAACAGATTAGAGTAGAACAGAAAAGGTAAGTGGGAGGTCTTGAATATGATTTCATTAGAAGTGTGAACAAGCATGCTGGTTGATTTGAAAGAAAGTCACAAAATATAAACTGCATGTTTACTGCATTAGTAAGGAAGATAAGTTATCAAAGTCCATCGATCTCTTCTACTTAAATAGCAAAAACCGTTAAATCAGACCCACACCTGTCGAATCTCAAAGGACACAGTCTGAGTCTCCTCCTCCTCCTCTTCTTCCTTATCCATCTGCTCATAGTAGCTGAAGATGTCCTCAGGAACCGTTGAACCTTGGCCCTCGCCGGTCTGCTGTGAGGTGGACGCAGCTGCCTTGTCCTGAAGGGCCTTAGAGATCTGTCAGAGAGAGAGAGAAGGACATTTGTCAAAACACAACAGTTGTTTTTCAGTGTAAACAGACCCAGCTGGAAATGTTTGGGTACTGCCAACACGTGACACGTTATCGTCAGTGAAGAGTGGTGTTCATTTCGGAGGGGCTGACGTACCGCGGACTTGCTGTGGATGACCTCAGTGATGAGCTCGGTGTCCACTCCCTCTGCAGTACGGAGACGACATTCACGGATCACAGTGTCTTGCAGGAGGCGTTGTATCACGTCAGGGAAGGCACTCTCAACAAAGTATCTGAGGTACAAAAACAGCAATATTTTAAAAAGTGTGCTGGAAGGAAAACGAGGGACGGAAAGACTGGTGGTTGAAAGAATGGTTGAAATAACTTTACCTATTGTGCTTGAGCACCAGCTTGACTTTACCGTAGCTCACTGTGCAGAGCTGAGAGAAGGAGAGGGATTATTACACTACAACGATAGCATAACCACACATGGGTAGTGGGTAAAGTAAAATACAATCAAATCAATACATTTGCTCATCTATCCAAACTAGGGTTGTCACGATACCAGAACTGTGAACTTTGATACAATACCAATTAAAATACACGATACTCGATACCTCTTTCGATACCACGACAAAAAGAAAAAATCCTTCACACACAAAATACACTGAACAAAAATATAAACGCAACACTTTTGTTTTTGCTCCAATTTTTCATGAGCTGATATCAAAGATCTAAGACTTTTTCTATGTACACTAAAGGCCTATTTCTCTCACATTTTGTTCACAAATGTGTTTAAATCTGTGTTAGTGAGCACTTCTCCTTTGCCGAGATAATCCATCAACCTGACAGGTATGGCATATCAAGATGCTGATTAGACAGCATGATTATTGCACGTGCCTTACGCTGGTCACGATAATCCATCCACCTGACAGGTATGGCATATCAAGATGCTGATTAGACAGCATGATTATTGCACAGGAGTGTGCCTTAGGCTGGTCATGATAATCCATCCACCTGACAGGTATGGCATATCAAGATGCTGATT
>OMLI01011482.1:5061-15577 GCA_900302605.1 Rondeletia loricata
GATAAGATGTAACGGTGGGATTCAGAAGTGTAAAAGCAATAGATCGGTGCCGTTAATTCATCGCAATTCATCTTACATGTTTCATAAATGAGTATGGGAGGTAGGTTGTTATTTTTGGTGTTGGATATCATTGGCACTTTCTTTTTTTCTTTTCTCTGCGTCATCTTGTGTTCATTTTAAATGCGATCTAGCTCTGGCTCCGGTCTTTATTCAGAGCTGTAAAATGTCTCGATGTCGATGTCATTCCTTCTCCGTCCTCCAGTCTGTCAAACAAAGACATGGAACAGAAACAAGGGAACGGGTTGAGAAGTTTCTCTTTCAGCTTTGTTTCGTTCACGCACAAAAGCCACCGCTTCCCACAGTCTTTTCTTTCTTTTTTCATTCCACCTCTCTTTTTTTAGTGTTCTCTCACTCCTTTTTCCACATCAAGGTAAAGTGAGACTTCGGTTTGCGCTCTGAATATCAAATCCTCGTTGGTTTAAAATGCACCACAGACAAGTCATGTTTATGGATCTGTTGTGAGAGGATTCTGCTGTATTCTACAAACTAATCCTTCACTAATATCAGCTGTTTATCCTACATACCTTATATTCCTTTACTATCCTACATACCTTATATTCCTTTACTATCCTACATACCTTATATTCCTTTACTATCCTACATACCTTATATTCCTTTACATTCTCTGTGAAGGTGGAAGTAATGACTTGGTGTTCTGTCAACCTAGTTTTGGTCCTTGACAACAATATTACAGCAGTGTTACTGTTTGTTGCAGCAGCGGCAGAGAGTGTTTATGGACCTTGAAGTCCACTCAGAGGAAGACAAAAAAAACAAGGCTGTTTTGAATGAAAAGAAAAAACCTTGAAGCACTGCCTTGTAAATTAATTTGTTCGTGTTGTATGATGGGAACACAGCTGGCCTCATTAACATGCGCACAACAAATAATTATAGCTTTTTTTTTTCTCTCTCTCCAGCCAGCCAGTGCTTGGCTAATGGGCTTGCTGGGTTAATTATGTCAGAGCGTAATTACACAGGGCCCAGGGAGACATAATGGGGCACCCCACTGCGCCCACACCGCCTAATGATGGTGTATCGCTGACAGGGCCAAGACGGACCGCCCCGACACACCTGCTTGTCTTGGCGCGCACCACCCTGGTTCACCCCCACCCACCTAGACACACATCACGAACCTGTCCACCGTCTTCCCCGGTCCCTTCCGCGCGCAGCCCGGTCAGCCGTCCGGCCTCTGACGGGCTTTGGCTGGGGTCCTGCTCACCCTGGGCTGAAGGCTCGCCCAGAGAACTGCCTCCCGCTGCGTGAGATGAGCAATAGCAGAGAAACAGCAGCCCAGTGGCCGCTAGAAAGCAGCTAAGCAGTAATACAGCGTGGCAACCTTATTATCGCTCAGCCAAAGTGATGAAACTCGATATCAACGCAGTTGAGATTGCACAAAAACACTTGGGGTAATGCTAACTATCATTTTATTTGGTAGTAGGAAGTTGGGGGCTAAGACTAGTCCAGTTTATGACTTTAATGGCAGGATCCTGAATGACCTTACTGAGCCTCCTCATAGCATTGTGCTCTTCCCAGTCGCTTTGATTCATGTAGAGATGGACCTGTGTTTCACAGGAGAACATGATTTATTAAATGCCCCGTGATTTATTAGCCTAAACGAGGTGCTGTTGCCCGATCCGTTATCATGACCTCAGAGCAGACATCCAATCATCCATAATTAAGATAAGGGATGAATTAAAAAATTAAACGTTTATTTGCATGGAGAGTGATGCGACTCACTCACAACACATAATGTTGGGTCGGCCGTGTCTTATTTCTTGATTAGGAGGAAAGTGAGCAATTCAAGTGTCTCCTCAGGTTAGTGTGGAATACCATTCAGCCTCTTCCATTCCAGTTTTGATTTGGTGGATTTACCGTCAGAGAAACGAAGCTCCAGCGCTGCCTATTAGCTACATCAATTAGTAGCTGTATTCTCCATAGTTCTCAGCAGTCTTTCTGGACGCTCCTTCAGTAACTGTAGATCCTGAGCCCTCAGAGAGCACCCCTGCTGCTCCACTTTGACGGGGGTTAATTTTGTATACAGACTTAAGTTATATCCCTTCACTTTAAATTTGACTTTACTTTACTCCCCTGGCACTGATTGATAATCCTGGCTTGTCCATGTGTGAGAGATCTCTTACTATAATCTCTGTCCTTTGATCATTAAAAGTTGAAAGGATATATGGGAAAGAGGCTGATAAAGTGATTTCTGTGACAGTGGGTCGATGGAGTAGCAGTGCTTTAAGTCATCCTGTTTGTCTTAGAAGAGCTGTGCTCTTAATAGTGATGTCCCTTGTGACTGATGCAATATCTCCACAGTTGGTGTAACAATGAATGCAGACAACGTTTGACTGTAAACGGTCCTGGGAAAAATAGCTCCATCAATTTAAATGGCCTAAAATGTTTTTCTGATGAAAATGCAGATATGGTGAGCTGCAATGTGTGGCCAGTATTTCAACAAATTGCAAATTTTATAAGTTCTGCGTCTCTGTTGAGCATTTATTTTCGTGGCCTGCTGGCTGAGAGTTTGCATTCTCTCAGTGGCGTCTGGCGAAGTTGAAACGTCCGTGGCTCCAGCTCCCTATGAAAAGTCACTTCAGTCAGTGCCCGTACTGAAGAAGGGATCCAGTTGGGTTCCTCACAGATGTCTAAGATGAGTGCATGAAAGCTGTGGGAGAAAAGTTTGTGCAGCAAAGCAGCGATTTTCCTCCTCTTTTAGAGTTTAGAGGTGTGTGTATGTGAGCGTGTGTGTGCGTGTGGCTCTACATCTTGCCTCCCCCCTTGTCAAGGAGCTCCCCTGAGCCTCCCTCTCTGTGCTTTGGCACTAGAAGTCACCTCCTTTGGTGTTCGGCAGGCAGGTACACAACAGGAGCAGCTCTCTCTCTCTGAGCTGTTGAACTTTTCGGGAGGGGAAGAAAGGGAAGGGGAAGATTAAAAACAGCCCTGTGATGTGGAGTGCCGAGCCGCCTCCTGAGAATTCCTGGCATAATAATTTAAATGATCAAATGATACAGAGGAGACTTGTTAGCTGAGAAACAGCCTCCTAGTTGGCCCCATGGGCCCGGTGCTGCCGCGCATGCATTGCAAAACAGCTCCTCTGTTGTGCTAAAGAATCCTGCTTTTTTATTTTTTTACCCCCTTTTCAGGAGCAGACTTTTTCTACACACTTTGCCTAGGTGTATACTTAGGACTTAACTCCCTGTCATATTTTCATGGCAATCTTTTAGTGTTCTTTGTCATTTATCAGCATGTGAGAAGACTCATTAGATTAGATTTCTGTACATTTGAAGGGTCTGAACTGTCGTGTTATTAGGTCCAGCCTGTGAAGTTTTCAAAGGCGACTCAGTGGGGAAAGTCTAAGAGTCACTGTTTGGAACCAAGTCTCAGTGGAATAGTCTGCTACTGTTAATGTGCTTTACAGACAGGGCGCACAGTAAAACAGCTATTTTGCTTGTTTAAAAAAAATATATAGCGTATGGGTGTCATTTATATCTTTGTATCTCTTTCTAGAGAGATTTGTGTGCGTCTGTTTTCGTAGATCCAGCTCCCGTGCTGGAGGCCACACACACCCTGGAGGAGAGGCTGCATCAGCTGCAGAGTTCGGCCCCGGACAGCGAGGCCCTGGTCCGAGAGATCAGCGGGCACTGGAAGAAACACCTGGAGTGCCTTGACAAGACAGGTCAGGCCAAAATCATGCAAGGCAGAGAGCAGTCCTAACTCAATGGTAATTTTTGAGGCAGAGTTAAACTGGCCCTTCACAGTAAGCATTTAAACGATACACATTCAGATACAAGAAGGATCAACTGTATGACGGTGCCAGTATTCAATGGCAATGCGATATAAGCACTTGAAATTCTGGAAAAGTAATGAAAATGAAATTATTTTCCAGGTCTTAAGAAGCTTATGAATTGCACCCAAATGTGTGGAAAAGTATGGAAAATGTTCAGCTTAAGAGGGATATGTCATATTTCCCTGTGAATATCACAGCACTAAACTGACGGCGGCTCTTTCCCTCCGCACAGAGCCCACGGAGGAGGAGGGAGCAGCAGTATCGGGGGCAGTAGTGACAGGAGAGGCCCCGGCATCCAGCCCTCCAGCCTCCCTGATGACCCCCAACAGCACACCGGCTCCCGGGGCCCCAGGCTCCCCACAGCAGAACTACCAGGACCGGGCTGAGGGGTGAGAACCACTGACGGCTTCCTGCGCCCGGTAGTTTTGTGTCTCTATCTCCCTCTTTATGTCTCTCACTGTGTGCTGTACAGGTACGCCCGTATGATTGGTTCTCCCCGACGGTCCTCCCGCCTATCCCGAGGACGCTGATTGCACGAGCGGATCAGGAACAGCACAGCAGCCAATCAAGACTGGAAAAAACGAGGCCTCAGGATAGGCGGGAGGACCGTCGGGGAGAACCAATCATACGGGCGTACCTGTGCAACCAGTGAGAGAGGGAAAGTGAGAGAGAGAGAGAGAGAGAGCGCGCAACTCACGGAGACACAAAACTACAGGGGCGCAGAACAGGGAACGGAACAATACCAATAACATTTCATCGTTATTATCATTAGATCGATTATTTCAGATGTAAACATTCACTACTACTCCATACTCTCTGTGGCCCGGGTCTCAGGTTGTTGTCAGTGAACGTTGTCCTGCCCTCAGACGTCCTCCGAGCCTCAGTGGCTACTCTGCTGCCCATCGCTTCTCGCCACTCCCTCGGTGCTGCCACTTCTCTCTCGTCCTCGCCTGACCCCTCCTCACTTGAAATATCCTCCAATTCATCCTCACGAAATCCTGAAAACTCCTCCTCGCTGTCACTCTCCCAATTAAATGCACAATCCTTGTCCATCTTTCTCTCAAAGTTAGTCAGTTACTTGTTGAATGCTCCCTAACGTTAGCCAATATGCTAATTACAGCGTCTTAACTTTTTTTCTTTTCACTTCGTCTCGCTATTGGATGATAAATGTCATTGTGTACACATCATAACCAATCACATAGTGTTATACACTGACGGAAGATAAACTGACCCAGCAACAGTAATTTCATTGGCCAGAAAACGAGGATTTATCATTGATGCGTGTGGGGCGCACATATCACACGTCTTTCCAGCACAGTGCTATTTGCTAAGAATGTTTTATCCTAGTTAAAGCTACAATATGCAACATTAAAATAACAACAAATAGGATCAGTCCGTGTCTGTCTGTGACCCTGTACATGCCTAAATCCCCCCGTTTGGCTTAAATTGGCTTTTCAATGATGTTGGGGACGTTTTGGGGCGTGTACCATTTGCTGTGGGTGTGGCCAGAAGTGAGCTGGGTTGTGGCTGTCAAGGTGAGGCTAGTGGCCACAGTGCAGGGAAGTACGGTAATAGAAAAAACAACAATGATGGAAAGCAGTTAGAAAAGAAAGTACAGCAAAGCTAAAGGTGCGTCAGGCAAAACCCGTGAACGGTGAACATCGGCGTTGTTTTTCTTACTGCAGATTGTCTGCGTTCGGCTGCTTGTTCAACACCTGCGGTGGCTTCACGGAGTAAACCTCAGGCTAGATGCCGTTTCAAAGTAGGCAGCTCATCAAGATGAGTGACAACTGTTGGGGCGGGAACTTGACTAGCTGAGGGGGAGGAGGGCGGGACTAACAGTACATTTCCTGTCTCAAGGCGAAAAGTCGCATATTGCAGCTTTAAATGTGTGGACATTATGTGGTGAAGGAACTGACATAGAGTTTCTTTTCTCAGGGAGGGAGAGAGTGCTGATGTTAGTTTGGCTGACAGACTATCGGAGGCCGAGGAGAGGATCAAGATTCTGCATTCATGTGAGTGGTTTTAACATTGGCTCTTATCTTTCTTCTCAACATTTTAAAGAGCCAATCTATAATTGCAGTATGGTGCCCTCTATTGAAACACGGTGACCCCGCTGCGGCTTTGTTTACATAGGGATGATTTAAAATGAAGACATTTTTTTATTCTGAAATTTGTTTGAGCTTTTGATAGAAGGATTGACAGTATGTAACAGCTCAACATGAGTTCCCATGAATGCTGACACAGTAAAATGTTTGCTTACATAGGCAATGTTTGAAGTAAAACCAACCTGTATTTTAAGTGGGTTCTCTTCACGATAATATATTAATGTACCCAAAATGTAGATACATTTTAGAATGAATATATTCTGGAATGTAGCATTAAGGTCAAAGTTCATTTTGTTTTTGGGGGGGGTGTTTGTTCATATCTCACTTCCCCCTGTCTGTCCCTCAACAGCATTGAACGCTGCGCAGACAGAGCTGCTGGACCTGCGGTGTAAATACAACCAGGAGATGACTAACAAGTAAGAGTCTGGGTCTAATTTTACATGGTGTGTTTACTTATCCACATTGCTCTAACGCACATTTATATCTTCCAATCCCCTCCACTTGTGGTAGAGCAAACACTGCCATGTCTATGGCCTTCTTCAGTGGTGCCCATTATAGCATTTCAAGTGTTAAAGCCACTCTTCTTCTTTCCCTATATAAACTCATGTCCAGTGTAGGACTGAGGAATGCCATTGTAGAGGCGGAGTGAGAGTGACTCAGCCACTAATGCAGGTCGATGAGAGAGGTCTGTGTTTGCCTCCACTGGCAGCTGGGCCTTGACAGCCCTCAAGAAGAATTGCTCCATTTAAAGATTGCTTCAGAAAACACTCTACCTTGTCCTGGTCTTTGAGCGCAATGTATCCACCGCACGCCTGAAATGAATCTGAGCTTGTATGAAGGATGTCGATAGACATTCAAAGTAAACACTCCTTTGTTTGGGTTGTGCTCCAGAGCACAGTCAGCCGCTGCTAATGGATTTTCTCCCAGGCTTAATCCATGGCGCAATTGAACTGATGTTTCTAGACCCACTGCCATCCATTTTGTTGGATTGGACACGTTTTCAGTTTGGCCATTTATGTGCAGCTGCAGTTCAAAAGACCATCTCCGTTATGTGGCTTGTCATACAGTCTGTATGTGTGTGTGTGTGTTGTCCTGGGCAGATTCCAGTAGGTTGACAGTAGCTAAGCCACTGACCCAGGAGCTCCAGCTGCAGTTATCCCTCTCTGACCCCGAGCCTCTGAACACCAGGCCTGCCTCTATTACTCTCACTGACTGTTTCCTCAATGTTGATAAGAAAGACTATTTGTCTGCTTCGGCTTGAGTAGCTGAGCAGGTAATCAATACAAAACATTTTCCGTACTGCACAAGTTCATTAAACGTGGAGCTGACACCTGTTACTGTTTGCTGTCAGCAGGGCGCCGTCTATCCCGGGCTTATTGATAGGGCCCGGTCATGGCCGAGACCCTCAGAAACCTGGGCTGGGCTGCACTGCACAACACTGATGCTAATTAATGCTAGGATTTCGAAGCAATTTGGTTTGAGACACAGACACAGTGAGTCTCAGTATCCCACTGATTCTACATCTCACCTTAGAAATATTGAAGTATTGTATTTTGCTTTCTTGAGTACTTTTGATACACCGGTTGTATTGGATTAGTATTGTTAGGTAATATAGGTAATTATGCAGGCTGGAGTGAGATGAATGGAGCAGAAAGGTACACACACACACATGAGAGAAGAGAAGTTGGTTAGGTTGAATGAAGTGTCTAATATGTTCTTTCTTTGTCCTGAAACCTCAGAAGCCTATGTGTATATTCAAATCAGTCACACCATCCTCCTCGTTCATTTATCCTTCTCTACCTTTTGAAAATCAGGTCCCATGTGTGCAAAAGGAAACTGTTGAACTTCAAACAAGCCTCATGAATAATCTTGCTGAGCTGCTATTTAAATTAGACTTCTCTGATTGTTAGATGTATGGAGGCAAGTTGAGGCTCAATCTCAACAGAGTAATGTGGGCAGGAATCAGCCATCCATCCAGCCTGTCAGCCAGCTCTGCTTGTGGCCCTGAAGGGGCAGCAGAAGGGCATATTTGGCTGAGGTTGTGGATTCGCTGGGGGAGAAATGAGAGTAAAAATTCCTTTATTAGTAAAAACATGTGATGACTTGATTGCTGTGAATTTTGAGTTCTATAATTAACCAGATGTGTGACGACAACACTTGGGCTGGATTTGGCTTGAATGCTGTTAACTGCAGTGGAGAGTGAGAATAGCTCCTCAGTAACCCTGCGGCGGTCTGTCTGTCTGTGCGTCTGTGTTCCAGGGCAGAGGAGGTTGACGCCATCAAGATGAACCTCGAGAAAGCGAACCAGGTGAGTGCAGTCCTCCTCTGCACTTCTCTGATTGAGATGCTCCTTCGTTAAGGTAATCACTCCTGTAATCAAGCCGTGGCTTTAATTAGACACCCTGCGTCCTGCGCCTGCTCTGAGCCCCCCTCGTCCTCCTCCCACTTCCCCTCCCCTGAGTGTGTGATTAGCGAGTGTAAACTTGAGCCCCCGTCGGTGGGCGCACCATGGCAGCACGGCTCCACTCAGCAGAGGACAGGAGACTGCCGAGCGCGATTGATGCCGGAGCGCCGAGCACCGGGGCTCTTAGTTACCTCATTGCCTTGATTGCTTCCTATGCTAGTGATACCTCTTCTCTTCTGTTTCTTTCTTCTCTACACTCTCTCTCTCTCTCTCTCTCTCTCTGGCTTTCTCTCTTTTCCTCACTCTGTTACTCTCCGCCAGCAGCTCCTAGATAAATGTTCTCAAAATGAATCATTAATTAGCAGGCTGGGTGTGACAGAGCAGGTAAACAGTTTGGGGGAAAAAGTGGGCTGACTAAACAGCTCTCTCAGCAGAATGAAGTGGTGGCTGCACTCGTCTGCTTGGGCCCCTGCTCAGGTTTTCTAAATTTCAGAGCAAGGGCGCCTCCTTTGATTTATGTGTATGCTCTCACCTTGATCATCTCAGCAGCCAATTGATATGGTCGGTGTATGAAAATTGTAACACTGTGATGCGGTGTCTGTGTGTAGAGAGCGGAAATGGCCCAGAGGGAAGTGGAGAGGCTAAAGGAGCAGCTGGCCAGTGCCCAGAGTGCCACCCCAGGGAGTTGCCATCAAGCAGAGGGCACTAGCAGGGTAAGAATAGCACATCTTCACTTTTTAAAGTGGTAACTAGGTGCCCGTACCCGTGGTGCGCCGCCCAACGCCTGGCTCGCTAACCACCCGTGTCATATCACACCTCCATGCCAATTTTCAGCCTGATGCGACCTCCAGTGTGGGCGCGGCATGCTGTTTTAGCCCTGTTTTGAGCCAGCCACGCCTGGGTACGACCTGCCCATGACCTTCCCCGGGTCATATCACACCTCCATGCCAATTTTCAGCCTGATGCGACCTCCAGTGTGAGCGCGGCATGCCGTTTTAGTCCTGTTTTGAGCCAGCCACGCATGGGGGGCGGGGCAAGAATCCAAGACCTACGGGAACGTCCTCTAGGGTCAGCTGATATGCGTGCCGCGTTTCGCGAGGATCGGTCCACCGGCCTCTGAGGAGTTCGTGGACACCACTTTGCGACCACCACCACCACAGAGTTTGCCTATTACTATATAGATCTTTAAAATCTTGGCAACATCTTTGGTGCTCAGCGATCATTGTTGTGGTGTTTCTGCACTGCACTTCCCAGAGATCACTTATCAATCAAACAGTGTGTCCAGTATGTGCGTCTCTTTCCTTGGATTTTCTGTTGATGAAGTTTGAGTTTCTGTAGGTGTCGCACTTTTCTTTGTCTCTTCAGCCATGGTGGATTATTACTTTAGCATCTCTTAATTATCAGATAGCCCTATCAGTATATGCAACCACCTAGGATAATGATAATGCATTACTAAATTAACATAAGAGTAAAATTCTCTCATCTTCCAAGTATATCAACACGGAGGAGGATGTGAATTACTAGGTGGCCTCTCAGGCCCTGTTTAGATGACAACGGTTTCTAGATGAAACTGGAAAGTTTTATTGCGGATTAGCCTTCCGTTCCCACGACAACGGCGTTTTCGGCGCCTGAAACGCAAGACTTTTAAAAACGGGTCCCAGAGTGGAATTATTTTAAAACTCCGTCTTTGCTGTGTCGTGTGAACTAGCAAACCGCAAAGTCTTGGGAAAACAGTGACGACACGGCCCCACGTGGGGCATGCATATAGAATAACAACAATGGCGGCCAACCAACCTGTGTTTGTGTTGCAGAGTCTGCTGTTTATTAAAGCTACTCCAGCAAAGTGTAGATTTGAGAATAAAAACAGCAATTCAAATCCTCTCCAAATGTGTTTAATAGCTTGTTTCAAGTTCAGCCCGTTCAATCTCTCTTTTCTCCGGTTTAGAATGGAGCTAGGTTTAACTTTGACCTCATGTGCCCACAAGCAGAAGGGAGGGGGGATTTCGCCTCTCTATTGAGTTGCATCCCGGAAGCCATGAACGAGTGAGGACGCGCTGAAGTCTTGCTCCTACAACTTTTGCTACTGAAGCTAACAAAAACTTAATAAAACCTAGCTAAACTCTCTAAATTGCAATCACATTTCACCTAGTGGGATAGTCT
>OMLI01011493.1:0-15139 GCA_900302605.1 Rondeletia loricata
CGATTAACTCCCTGAACATTTTATATTAGTTCTCGGCACCAGACAAAAACCTTTGACGATCTTCTAATTCATGCAAGTTATTAGCAGAGCCTAGGTGTTACACTTGTGGCGGGGGATACAAATGGCGTCGCGGGCGACGAGGAATGTCTAGTTGTCTTCTGCGCCGAGGGATTTACTCATACTTATTAGATAGAGAGAGCAGCCTTGAGTCGGTCAAGCCACTTTCATCATTTTACCTGCCTGGATTGCAAGATGGGCAGGGTTTACAATTTGATGTGATGTGTTCAGGTGAAAATGTAGGCAGACAAAAGATAATTATAACATTTTAGGCAGTCTGGTTCCATTGTGGCCAGGCAAAAGCAGTCAATCCCAGAAAAGTAATAAAGTTCAGGGGTTCTGAAATGGTGTGCTGTGGTCCACCACTGTGCCTTCGAGTGAGTTCAGGTGTACCTTGAGATTTTGCTCAAGTGTAAAGGACATTTAAAAAAAGTGTACCTGACTTCACTCTTATTCAACCAGATAAGCTTATTACAACACGTTGTCTTTGGCTCAGAAGCTCTTTTTTTGGCCGTACAAAGCTTTATGTGATTTTCCCCCAATTTAAATCATGGGTGTGCCATGGATTTTTTATTTTTTTTGCTTAAGTGCACAGCAGCACCAGATAGGGTGAGAACAATTCTTTGTATATGATGGCTCTGGCTGGGACTAGCTCTTATTCCTCATATGTGACTTTTATGAGACTCTTATTTTTTATTTTTTTCATAAGGAATTTGTATGCCAAGGTGCCTTTGAATAATAGCAATGCTGAACTTGGCCGGTTGTTTTGAGTTCTATATTGTGCTGACGTTACATGAGGGTTAGTCATTATCAACATTTTAAGGAAAACATTACAGTGAATGAATAGTTGTTTTTAGAAAAGATAAGTGCCATATAAGAGCCTACACAGGTTTCTCCGAACGTGTCATGTAAGGGCTTGTGGTCAACATGATGTTTTTTATTTTTTCAGACAATTTCAAGTGTGTAGACTACATAATGCATAATGCTTTAGCGGAAATGTAATTGAAAGAACATTGTATTATAATTTGATACTTTGTTCAGCTTGATTTCATTGCAGTTATATCATTGAGAGAAATGTTACTGTCACATCCTCAGGTCTTAACTGTGTGCGTGCACATAATGCACGCACCATGTGATCATGTATGTATTTATATACATATATGCTAAGAAGTGCCCTTATGTGTGCATATGTGCACCTCCATTTACTGTGACTTTGTCACACATATAGCTCCAAGGTGCTATTCTTCCATGGTGAACTACACTCATACTCCAAGCCAGTAACACCCCCTCGTGTACATTAACAGTTTAAACTTGGGTGTAATGATATGCTCAACTCATGACGAAGAGTGATTACTATGCTGGGTTTACAAGCCGCAGTATCAGAAATGAAGCTGAAACTGTGAAAGGGCTGCCTAAAAAAAGTGGCAACTTTCCATTACAAGTCGGACGACTTTCCATTACAAGGAGTTAAATGAGCAAGGAGAACAATGACTTGTTACTTCGGCACAGAATTGTGATATTTGTTTGTAAATGATGTTTCCCAGTTGTAGTTAGTTATATGATACATTATTATATCATGATACAATGCTTATTGTGCCTTTTTCATATCATATTTTGTGTGACAGTATGTTTTTACATGTATATTATCCATCATTTTCCCAGAGCTAGATGCATCTCTATATCCAATGCCAAACTATCTGTGGTAAGAAAAGAAAAAAGACAGCAAAACAAAAATCTATGGTACACAGAAACACTTAAATGGCGTCTACTCATATATAAAACTCATTATTATGCTGCTTTGGTCCAGTGGTTCTTATTGCTTTGATTACCACTACTTCACTTTAATGTATTGGCTAAATTGACTATTCCACATTGATCAGTAATGCCGGTTTTGTACTGTATATCATCAGATAGTCATGTAATATTGGTGTATTATTTGAAAGATATGCTTTTTGTGCTTGCTTTTTTGTAAACCGTTTTCATCCTACATCCAAATATTTCAGGGTGGGAGACAGCCCCACTGGTCATTCATTTGTTTTAATCTCCTTGGCTCTTGGCATTGGTTCTTGGTTCTCTTGTACTGACCAAAGCATATGTTCATGCGGTAAAATGTATTTATATGTGGTGTCTTTGCTTTGACTGCTTCTTCTCCAGATGTTGACATATTGTGGAATGTCTCAAATCAAAATTGTCTGGTTTTCTTTTTTTGTTGTTATTGTATGAATAGCTAATTTCTATTTAGATCACACTATATTTATGCCATTATCAATGCATGTACCTTAATTTTGTATTTCCATATGGATAATAAAAAATGATATATTTTACCGATATATTGAGTGTTCATGTCTTAATAAGTGAACTCTACCTCCATAAGTCCTGAAATAAACTAGAATGCTACTGTCTCCTGATTCTTTACTGCAGAATGAACACCACAGCTTTGGCATAAAATAGACACCTGTTTCAATGGACTTATTTGCATTGCAATCCTTGCAGATTGTATCTTTCAGCACAAAGTGGTTTGGAGTATTTATAAAACTAAAGACATGAGTACTAAGTCATAGAGCACTTCATAGGAATAAGTATCAAATGTCAGCATTTATTTCCAGAAAAAGCAGATATCATCAATATTACAGTACTTGGAGACCATGGATTTACAAGGCTAATATCTAGTGCAGTATTTTAAAATGAACTTCTTTGGATATATTTGGATTAATTAAAGTCATATCTGAATCTCTAAAGATTCAGATATGAAAGAACTGATCTATCCATCCAGTTAGGCCAGATAACACGGACGTGGAGCGCCTCCGTGTGGTAGAAGTCGGTAGTACAGCTGGACCCAGCATCACCACAAGTCATCTTCTTTAGGAAGCTCAAATGTGGCAACAATTACATGCTGATTTGTCTTTCATACACAACATCTTGGCTTATTTTGAGCGGGGAATACTGGTGTTTTTATTTTATTTAGATTTTAAAATGAGGTTTTCCAGGAATATCCCATCATGCTTTGCAATTTTAGCAAGAAAAATATCAAAATATTTATATTAAAGAAAATATATAAAGAATACCTCCACATACAAGAGACTCTCAAAAATGCAAGGGCAGGGTTTCGTCATTTTACCACCATGACTGGGACACTTCTGCAGATATAATGATATATATACACCTCAGTCAGTTAAATAGTCCCTCTTTGATAGCCCTCCGCTCACTACGCAACTTGACTAGTCTTTTTTCAGCAGGATGGACGGCAAGCCCTTTTAACATTTATTAGCTAAATTTTACTATGTGTGTGTGTTCATGCACATGACTGGCAGTGTGTAATAATGTTGGCGTGTGCCTTGCAAATGTGTTTGTTGCATTTGTCACACATGATGCTGGTTTTGACAGCCCTTGGAGCACAGAGCTGGCACCTCTTCCTCTTATCTCTGCAGTTCTCGGGTGGAGCTGCTGGGGTTGTAGAGCTTGCTTGCTGGGCCTGTACATCCCTCACCAAACTGGCAGTGACTGGACTGCGAGGAAGGCGCTGGCTTTTTTGAATCAGCAGAGCTTTCCCTAGCTCTTCCAGGAAGAGCCTCCTCTTGAAGGACTTGCCCTTGTTCCACGCTGGGTTTATCTCTGTCCACACCACAAACGCGTTGTAGGCAGAGACATCTATGATGTTATAAAACAAAACCACGGGCCCACCGGGCTGTCATCCGCTTACAGGTGTATATGCCAGCAACCTGCAATAAAACAATCAATTAATAAAACATTGAAAATATAGTAAACTAAACCCCCTTTCTCTATCACACCATACCTTGACAGATTTTGTTATAAATCTTATATTGTCTGATCTTTGTAATACCTTTGTGTGATAGCAAATCGTGGCTTTATGTGATTACATTATGGCTGTGGGAGTTAAATAGCCTGTATTTTATTTAAATTAAATATTTTGTTACAGATCATATAACAAGGCTTGAGTAAAATCACGAGGCCTAAGTGTGTGAAGGCAAGTACCAACAACTAACTTCCTCCTTCACTTTTGTGGTTTTTGACTGAAAGAGCATCCCCCTCTTATGCTGCGTTTACCATTTGATGTTTGCCTTCATTTTTGACTGCACTACACTGAGGCAACAGTGATGGCAGGCACAGCGACTGCTTTGTCTCTGCAACAATTCATTGCATCATTGGATAAAACTTGTCTACCAAAAATTCTACAGGTTTGCTCTGGGGTGTACTTCCAAGGTAGGCCTTTCCTTATGAGCCTTCATTATTTTCATTGTCGATGGGCACTGTGTGATTGATTTTAGATGATGATTACCAACATTAGAGATATCCATTCAGTCTGTACCAGAGCCAGTGAAGCTGATCTGTTTATTTATAGGTTCAAAGTTTTAGTTGGGAAAAATACCTTTTTACATTCAGGTGCTGTATTGTGGAACAGTTTGCCAGGGCCATTGAAACTCATCCATTCAAAACTTAGATTTAAATTGTCAGTTAAGGAATGGATGATGAGTAAGCTAATAGTTTAAGGGGCCTTTTTGGCATTGTATGGAAGTCAATTAAATTATATACAATCATGTTGTGACTTCCCCCCTATTTTTGGTGAATGCTTATATTAAATATTTATACTGTGAATTTTAGTCTTATGATTGCAGAAATATGTGTGTAGATGTGTTGTGAACTAGCCATTGTCTGTCTGTCGTCCAATTGCCGCTACATAAGAGGACCACAATGGAAATACGTTTTTAACTGTATTGTGTTTATATCCTCAATTGTTTTTTTTATGTATGTACTGCATTCCCAGGGGGTAGCATCCCTGGTTTCTGCTGTGTATATATTTTGTAACTTTCAAATAATTTTTTTTTTCAAAATGACAAAGCTGAAGAGATGAAACTGTACAAACTGTAATGTGTCTGTAATGTACTGTGGATATTCTATTTTGTTCTATTAATATTCTTAATAATTTACTCCAAAAATGATGCAGAATCATGTCAGACGTTACTGCAGCCAAATAAGACAGAGTGAACATGTACCTCAGTTGTAAGGTTTGGATTGTTGATGATGTTACTGATAAATATTTCATATTAGAGTATTTAATATTGTGTCCCAAGAAAAAGAAGAAAACATGTTGTTTATGCTTAATACATCTGTTCATTGTTGAATGTCGCTCTCGCTTTTTCTGGTCTCTTTTTCTCTCTCTATCATTCTCTTTCTGTTTCAGGGTCTATATATGAGCTTTCTGGGAGCGAGGTGTGCTTTTCCACTGGGGATCTAATAAAGGTCACTGATATAGAGCTTCTATCAGTCAGCTGTGAAGACATGAGCAACAGTGAGATGTTTGAACTGCCTATTAACCACACAGGTAGGCCTGATCTATAAAGAAGATTCTCATGAAAACAATTTAATCCGTTTTCTAACTATGGCATTCTTTACTGTCTCCCAGGCTTGTTCAAGTTGGTTCCAGAGGAGATGCCGTACAGTACGGTAGAGGAGATGGTGAGGCTGAGGCCCCTGGGCCTGGACTCTTGCCTCCCTTTCGCTTTCACCAGCCGCTCCGAGATGACCTTCGACAATTTCACACTGGGGGCCGGGAGAGCAGTGACTGTGCTGTCCATGGAGCAGCGTGAAGGAAAAGAGGGTCGAGTGCGCTGCCATCTCCAAGGACAACAGGGAGCTTCAGCGGAGGTGCTAATTCCTCTTTCCTGCCAAGGGGAATTCTATGAGTGCGAGAGCGAGGAGTGCTTCACTCTCCAGGAGATCATGTCCTCGTCCTGTCTGTGCAGCCGTAGGTTTCACTTAATCAATACCACCATGTATGGTCGGCCACTTGTCCTCCGCCCTATATACCAGGTCCAGGCCATCATGCACTGTGAGTACGAAATACACTGACATATACTGTATGTCTTCTATAATAAAAAGCTATACGCAGCTAACATACAAGTGATACGTGTTTTTTCACATATTTGAAAACATGCAGTGGTCAGCACAATGGATGATCTGAATAATGGTTTAACTGTTGATCAGAATTTACTTACATTTGGATAAACATATTTTGCATGTGTAAACCATACTCTAGGCTTTGAGTTCTGCTGTGAATAACTTCTGTATTTATCTTTCAATGTGCGTCCACTACACCCCTAACATAATTTCTCTCACATTGCTACACAGTGAGGAAGAATGTGGTGAAGTTTCCTTCTAGCTTAGATGTGGATGTGGTTGATGTGACCGAACAATGTAAGGATGTGAATTTCGTGACCCCGCTCACCCTGACAGAGGTCCTTTCCCAGCCAGATGAATTCTTCCCCACCATGGCAGAGATACTGGAAGGCCCAGAGACCCAGACTCTGTTGCACTGTAGCTGGCTACAAGAACTTAGCAAGGGCCAGCACCTGGTTTTCCACAGGAAAGGCACCTCAGCCATGGTTCTGGCCTCCAGCTTGAAGGGCCGGAAGGCACAGCAATACTTCCTTGTATCTCAGCAATATGGTGGACGATTTCGGAGGAGGCCAAGAGAGTTCAGCTCGGTGTACGAACTGTATGTTGCTTCAGCCCAGGCACCAGGTCTCAGGGTTAGTGTAACAAGAAACAGCGAGGAGGTGGAGGAGGAGGGCCTGCCTGCCCTCAGTGTGGGGGAACAGCTGGAGGTTGGACGTTGTGAAAGGGTCGAGTTGGCCTGTGGAGGCAGCACCGGACAGAAGCAGACCATTGAGGCTCTAGTTTGTCAGCGCCTCCAAGAATTTAATGAGGATGATGATGACAATGAAGAGGAAGTTGAGGAAGAGAGAGAGGAACTTATTCTGCCTTTGTACATGCAGAGTCACTTTGTGGAGAAGATAACTGACAACAAGAAGTACAGATTCAAGGACTTGGGTAAAGATTTGACTTTGCCGCTGGATGTTAAGGTGGTGAGTCGTGATACAGAACTTGAAACAGATCCTCTGGTTGGGTTCCCATCTCTCAGACTAGAGGGGTCTATGCTAGAGCCCACCATCCAGGCAAGCCTTCGACACAGTCCAGAGCACTGCTTTGAGATCCCAGTCCGTTGGCTCTCTATGTCCATCTCTTTTACCCGAGACCCCTTGCCATGGCCCAACGATCAGCCCCCTAAGAGTCACGTGGATACAGTTACTGAGGTGACAGACGTGTTCTATTATGAGTTTCTCAAACAGGCTGACTCAGATGAGACTCCGCCCCCACGGCCCCCAAAGCGAAAACCATTGTCATCTCCAGCTTCTTCCAAGAAAGCTCCATCAAAATCCTCCAAACAAACCTCGTCCAAGTCAGACAATCCCAAAGACTTGCCAGGTCGTCCACCAAATAGCAGCCTGACCAAAGGGTTTAGCGACTTGACTTTTAATAGCAAAAAGAGGCCTCCTGCTCCCCCGGCTCGGGTAAATATTGCTCTTTTATAAAATGTCTTGTCTTTGGTTATGCTTTTTAATTCACCACTGTGTGACTAGTCTTAGACAAAGCCACTGTCTAACAGTGTGACTTCGAGGAAATTATCTCATGTCGGTCAGGCAGCTTATGCAAATATGAGTAGCTTCTATTTTTGTTGAGGCAAAGAAGTCAAGCATGTAATAAAAATGTATGCTTTTGCCTTCCTGTTACTGTGCAGGCTACCTTACATGATTCACCTCCACCAATCAACCCCAGAAAGCCCACAGCTGGATTTAAATCAGGCAAGGCTCTTCTAAACACCTATGTGAAAGTTGAGGAGTCCAAGAAAAAAGGTGAAGCTCACACACTATATCATAGATGAATCGTTCAGATTACACTTCCTTGAAAATACTGGATGTCCAGCCGGGGGAGTGCACTCAAATGAATGCTCAATTATTCAAGCTTTATTATATAAACTGTACTCCTCTTTCCCCACAGTGACGCTATGTGATGTCCAGGCAGATGTGGACAGCGACCATGACTATGAATCTGTGGATGAGACTTTGGCAGAATTGGTGAAGAGGGCACAAGAGACTGTCTTCTTCTACTGAAAATGCTAACCTGCTGCAACAGAAATATCACACACAGGCTATGAGAGCGGAACTCATAGTGACTGAGGCAAATGTTGTGTTGTGTTAAAGTGTTTTTAAGTTATACTGTCTTGAATCTTTTTATAATACCAATTGTGCTAATGGTTAGTCTTACAGCGTGTTACATTAGGCCTAACAGTCGAACCAAGTTAAAGGTATAGAAGCTGAAAAAATACAATTAGTAGCACATTTCTGTTACGATTCCAAAACACTATAGATCATTTTGGGGGGGAAATGCTATACTGGAATTCATCAGATAATATTTAAAAAACACAGCTGATTATGTCCTCAAAATCATAAGCAAAGGTCTCAAGATTACTCATCACTTTAATAGCAACTCATAATCTTCTTTAAGACTGCATTTTTCGTTTTGGAATTAAATTCTTCAACTGACAGTATACTGCATCTGAGATCAGACCTATGAGGTTGTTTGCAAGACTCCAGTATCAAAGGTAATGTACTTTGAATTTATGGTGGTCAATAGTGACATTTATGTTTCCCTGGCTTGTTAGTTGAGCTAACTTTAATGTCTCTTCTTTCACACTGCCGCTATCCAATTCCCAAGGTCATGTGACCGTGAGTTTAGAATCAGTAGGCTAAGGGGGAATTCTTTTTAGCTTAAATTACTTTTTTTTGACAACTGGTGCAGTGCCCGTGCCCTGCTGCTGCACAGAGCGCTGTTCACCCCGCCCTACTGCTGCAAAGAGGGAGCGCCGTTTGCTTTTCTATTTTCTATTCAAAGTTTACTAATATTAAACGTGTCACGTGTCCAAATTGCACCAAATCTGACACTGGGTCCCCAGAAATACACCCGGCAAGTGTAAACGGGTTCTGTGAAGGACACAGATTTGTTTCTTCTATATTTACATTGCATTGTACAATATGTTCTCTTATTGTGCAAATAAACCTTTCTCAAAGCGTTCTCATTTATTACATTACATTTTCTCAGGTTATTACATTCTATAAAATTCCTCATTTTTGAAATGCCTCACTAAATGATGAGATGCACCATTTAGTATCACTTCGTTTACATACTGTGTACTGGCACCACTTTCCAAAAATGGTTTTGCAACTTTGCTGTTAAATAATGTTCCATCCAATTTGAGAACCAATCACAGAAATAATGAAATGATGAAGAAACACTTTGTGAACAATCGCATGTTCCTTTTTACATTCTCAATTCATCTACAGTTCCATTGTGTACAATAGACATGAAAGGCCTATGTATATTCTGTAAAGTCTTTTAATTTTGGCAAAACGTTACACAGACAAGAAAACAAAAATGAATTTAGCAATTCTGTTCCAAATTTTTTAAATTACAAAATGCTTTACAGAGGAGAAGGAAATATGTAATTATAGTATTAACTGCTAACAACATGGTCTTTTAACAGCAAAACCATTGGGACTCTTGCAAAATAGCAGAAGCAACCACAGTAAAACAGGATGTGTGAACAATAGGTGTCACAAAACTTAAACCATAAGTTGTTCAACTAACATTAACCACAGTAACTTTACAGAGGACTCATACAATTTAACTTGCTCCTGTGGCACTGAAGGGGTCTGACAGGCTTAGGTGCTAGACTTTTTTTAATCAAAGTTTCAAGTTATAGACTTATGTCAGGTTGAGATCAAATGGACAACCAACTAGCGTGTGCTATAAGCAGGGGTTGGAGGTGTCTAGTCGTCATTGTCTGTTGATTTGTAGTGGTCCTCGTCGATAGTGGAAAAGATGTGACCTTCGTTGCTTAGGAACTCCACTGCCTGCCTGTCAGAGGACAGAGGGAAAAGTGATGCATCATATTTCTACAGCACTTTTCTTAACAAACTTCAAGTACTGTCAAACTAAGGAACAAAACAAACATTTCCATTCAGCTATAATAAAAGGACTTTCACTTCTGGCTCCATTAAGGCCCAAATGTCAATGATAATGTTTTGCTCAGATATCTTCACTGAAGAGATAGCTTTAGGGCGCATTCACACTATTCCACTTTTTCCGGCAGTATGATGACATGAAAATTAGTGGGGAGCAGTCGCAAGTGGATGGAAAACCCTGCAACTGGTGTCTTTATAGGCAGAGCATTAGTAGAAAAGTCTGTCATAGTTGGTACTCTGATCATTAAGAGTCCATATGGAGTCTATTGTCTGTGTTGTGGACATTTCTGGAGTTGGACATATGTACTGATAGCTGGTCGTTCTGGAAGCAAAGTGCGTGTTGCGCAAACCTGCCTTTTCAAATGATCAGCTCAAAATGCAGTTGAGGCAGCACTTTTTCGACATAAAAAAAAACAGAATAGTGTGAGCGCACCCTTATGACATTTGTGGTGACATGGGCAATGTGAGCAGACATGACTACTTCAGATCCAAATATTAAGACGAATGGGAGAGAGGTCTCTTACTTGATGACAGCCAGACTTATGCCACTGAGTCTCTGCTTTAGGTCCTGAATGCTGATGCCCTGTACATCTGGGCAGCTTCTTATCAACCTCAGCACCTTAGGAGAAGAACAAGGATATCACATTAACAACACAAACATACTGTCAGATATCGAAAATGGTCTTTGCTCTGTGTGAAACCACAATTTTTATTTTTTTTCCATTTCTGCATTATTGCATAGTCACAGTGAAGAGAGACAGGAAGGATGTGAGAGACAGGGGGATGGCATGCAACAAAGGTCCTGGTCTGGATTCGAACCCAGGATGTCGCAGATACATGGTATGCACCTCCAGGGAGCCCCACCACTACTTGTTTGATAATGGAAAAACAGTGACAATTTTCACATCTAGCCAATGTTCTTATCCAAATTGGCAATTAGTGAGCAGGCATGGGTCCAGTGGAGGGATGCAACAATTATCATTTGTCAATTTAGTGTTTTGAACATGGCTGTGGCAAATTGCTGTTCTCAGATACATTGTTGAAAAAGTTATTTATTTTATTACTATTTACTAATAACAGGTTTTCCAGAAGTGCAAATTTTTATAGGCAGCTGCTTTGGTCCTCCCATTCTGCCACAGAAATGAGTTATTTGGCCATTACAGGTGTACTATAATTGTTGCGTAGGTCTATACACTGGAATGTACTAAATGTAGACAGCGATACCAGAGTGTCTAATGGTGGTTTGGACAGACTATAATAAGCTTACATGTCATTTCATTATAATGGCTTATTTTACATGAAAATGTATGGCAAAAAAACGTACGTTAAACCAAAGTTTTTTGGTGTAAATTGGTTGTTTAGATTACACAATTAATCAATAAAATATGTGTCAAATTAATCAATAACAAAATAATCTTTCATTGCAGCGCTAGCTCAGTGTTTAGCTCAGACACTTCAACAGGACACACTGGTTCTTGTGGGGACCGATCCTGTGACCTTGAGTGGTCTCTAACCACAAGGCCACCCTGCCACCCTATAATGGAACTACACTTTCTAAACCCATAACGTACGCTCACCTGACTCTGATTTGGGTTTAACCCATTGGTAGCCATGTCGTTGGCACCTGAATAGCCACCTCCCATTCCTCCCATGTTCCCCATACCAGACCGTGACACGGGCATGATGCTAGTGTTCATTCCTCCTCCTCCACCACCCATCTGAAAGAGAACCAAAACCAAGTGGTGATGACATGTTGCCTGGTTACAGCACAAAAGATTATTTATTAGCTAATTTGACCACACTCATCTATGGGGGGAAAAAGGCTAACAAATGCAAAATTTATACATAAACATAGTGGGGCAAATGCTGCAACCGGGTATACTCTCCTAAGTTGATAGTTGCCCAACAAACACCGATTTCAGATTGTTGGTACTTTTAAGTTAGTCATTTATGTTTTTGTCAGCCTGTCAGTATCTTTGGAGTGTTGGCACATGCATGCTTGACTGCCTCTGCTTAATACTGACTACATGTAGCTACTCATAAAGACTGGTAGTACTGATAGGAATTACTAGCTGATTAATTCTTCACATTTTGTGCTTGCCATCAATGATGAAAGCTGCCTATGCTTGTGTCAACATTCCCAACACTGGGGAAACTGAACAGTTCTCACCATGGTCTGTGGTTTACTGTGGAGCATGTGTGCTTGCACCACCTCCAGCATGTGTGAGGTGATTTCGTTCATGTCCTCCAGGGTCCTCACACTGAACGCCACCACAGACCTATGATTCTGAGACAGGAAGTCACACAAACACACACACACACCCTCAGATTAACAAATTAATTCACAGAGGAACTGCAGGCTTGCTCTGGGAACCTCTTCTCTTCAAGCTGTATACGTCCTTCCTGGCAACCTGCCTTGCACACATCTAGAGGTTTTGCATCAAACTGAACAGGAACTCTAGTTGCCCATAAGACTGCAATCTTCCCTACGGAAACAGACTCCTACTACATTTCCACTACCCATTTTCAACAAGGGTCTACCTGCTGAATCATAATTATCCCAACAACAGCAGTTTCACCTGACATCACTAGCCTACACCCGAAACAATTACACAAACACACTTCTAAAATAATATTCTGAAATATGTAAAGCCAAAATATAGATGTGTTAAGAGCCTTACGTATAAAAACATCCAGGACTATCTTGGAGTATGAATGCTGATCTGAAACCAGTTTACTTCAACAGTTAAGTTACATTTCACACCTCGCTGGTGATCATAAAGCAGTATTCCTGTTAGATCCATTCCCAATGTAAATAGGCTAGTGGCACCTAGTGTTTGTTCGGTGCAAATTCAAGCACCGCAGCACCACCAGAACTCACAAAGCAAGGGCGTAATTGATTAATACAGGTGTGCTGCTTCAGTAGCTCAGTGGAAGACACCAAGATATACAGATTTCAACCAGACTATCTGTATTTTTGTTTGTACTTTGTTTGATTTCTGAATGAATGAATTCGTTTTCTTTGATTCCACACGTTTTTATTTTGTTTATCATTGTAAAGGCCTATTTTACTTGTGGAATGTTAATTTTGAGTTTTGTTTTGATTTATGGTGAAGACGCATGACAAATAGACTAGCCTATCTATTCAAGCCACTCCAATTACAACTGAATGACAACTGGAATCATCATGGTTCATCAAACAGTGAGTAACCAACCAAATGCCTGCGTTGATCATGTCTGTAACGGCATCTCTGTGGGCGGCTATCACGAATATAGTTATTCTAATATAGTATTCTTAGAAGAGTCGTCTCTGGGAATGCATTTCAGAGGTATGTGTACCTGAAAGGAGCGCAGGTTGCCAGAGACTTTGACGTAAGTGCCTGGGGGCAGGACAGTGCTGTCCACACTGGGATCCTAAGACAGAGCAAAACAAACATTTATTGCCACATATCATATTCTGGGAAATGTCAGTTTGAAAATGTAGAAAATATCCCCCACTGATCTGGCTAACTTTAGGACTAAAATGATAGCAATTTTTTCATATAGCAATATTTTACCAAATTAATATTCCCTATTGTTAAATGACCTGACAAACTCAGTTGAGCATAAAGCCACCAACATTGTGGTCTTATTAGGTATCGGTTTCATTTTAGGCATTTGGTTGACGCTCCAATCCAAAGTGATTGACAACAAGTGCAACTGCAGAATAAGCTTAAATTCCTAAATCGCCAACATCCCAAGCAACCAATAGTAAGGAGTGAAAGAGTCAAAGCCACAGCACCCTGACTCACCTCTGTGTCCACCCACTGCTTTACGTCCATAGGAGCACCTGTCATGTCATCAACCTTGTACTGGATGTTTGTCATGGATTTGTCCGTGCTCCTGATAACACCCACAATGGTAACCTAAGACATAGAGCAGAAACTGTTATTAAAGAGCGAGAACAAGAACGTTAGTTAATTACATGCTTCCCATCCCATATGCATAATAAAGTGCAAATCTAAAGCAATTTTTCCTACCAAAATGATACTGACGTCCATATGGTCTTGTAGCGAGACTATCAGTCAGTTCTTACCTGGGCGACCTCCAGCTCTCCTACTCTGAAGGACTCATCAGCTTGGGTAGCAGACATCAGCTGAGACACTGTGCATGGGATTATCTGTGTGGCACGTGTTCTCTGTAGAACATAAACACAGGTTAACTACTGTGCCTCCCTGTATTATAAATGTCCACTTGTCAATCAGTGTTTCTGTCATTACACAACAATGTGTGCACAACTGTGTAAAGGGGAAGGATGTGTTAGGACAGAAGACCTGGCTAAAATATCTGAAAGTGAGACTGATTGGTTGAATTGTGGTATTGGCGTTGTTATTGTTTAGTATATATATTTTTATTTCCTTTCATTTTGAGATTCAATACAGACCCCTTTCTTTTCTCCACCCTGGGATAAAGCAGGTGATGCAAAGCCTCCTGGAGACTGGTTGTATCCTCCACCCGTGCTTGAGTCACTGTACCCTCCTGAAAATAATACAATGACAACAGAGTCAACTGGCACCTTGCTCGCTATGCTGTCCATGTGATAACGGCATGTCGTTTTGCTAGCTGACGTTAACAGACGAGACAACAATAACAAAGAGGCCATTAGTAAGCAAGCTAACGCTAATGCAACTTCAGCAAGCCACCCACCCCTGACCACCCGTGGCACGCAACAGTGTAGAAACTAAACTCACCACCCTGATTCCACATGTTCTTGGCGCCTTATATAACGGACAATAAAACAAAATTTGAACTGTTCTGAAGACCGTAGAGAGAAGAGAAAGAGTGCACACAATTCTCTAAACTCCTTCCTTGTATAGTTCCGCGCGCTGAACTGACAGCGTACGGCGCCTGCGCGGTACAGATGTCCCGCGAAATCTGCCATCCAATGAAAACACACGGACCATATCCACGATGTTGCTGCCTTCAGGTGCTGTCGGAAATAATGCAATTCTGAGATGAGCGCGCACGGACCACCATAACATGTGGCTGCAGCCTGCTAATCACTCCTGATTTAGAGGTTTTAGGGTGTTTTAGAGGTTAACTACTGTTTTTACTGACTGTACACACTACAAATTCAAAGTGTCAATTGGTAAACCTTTGGGCAACACAATATACAAATATAAATATATATATATATAAATATATATATATATATAAATAAA
>OMLI01011501.1:304-13031 GCA_900302605.1 Rondeletia loricata
CGCTCTCTCTCTCACATTTTCTTTTCGATCCGATACCAAGTAATACCAAGGCTAGTATCCCGATACCGATACTTTTTAAAGTCTTCTTGTGTACATAAAAAGGGGAAATCTTTGTGATTTCTACAGTGAAAATTGTTAAATGCGGAAATCAAAATTATATTTGAAAGCCTTTGCATTAGTATTAAATAAACTGCCAAAGATCAGACTTCTCTCTTTGTTTTCTGTTTAGTAACAGCAATTATAAAACTCATGTTCAATATTATTACCCTTTTCAGGAGTTATTCTTCACATCACGTCAACTGAATATTTGGGCAAATCAAATACCCTTAAATGAAATCAACGATATAAATAAAATCTCTGGTATTGACACAATATCGTACAGATGTCTGACACATATCACATTTTGCTTCATTACTGTTTAGTGGAGTGAAATAACTCCAAACGATGCTTCGCTTTTTTTCGCCATTATAGCAGAGCAGCGCTGGTACCTGCGTTCACTCCGTCTCGTTATGTGACTGTCTGTGACTCAGTACCTGTGTGTATGAGGAGCGGAGGGAGACGGCCGAAGGAGAAGTAGTTCCTATCCTACTATAGGCTCAAGAGGTAGAGTCCTCGCCCAGCAACCGAAAGGTTGGTGGTTGGAGTTCAGCTCCTCCTGGGGAAAAAATCGGTCATATTGTCCTAACTCTATTTGCTCCCGTTGAGCAGGTTGGCGCCCCGCATGGCTGCCTCCGCCAACGGTGTATGAATGCGTGTGTGAATGGGTGAATGTGAGGCAAACTGTAAAGCACTTTGGATAGCTGATAAAAGCGCTATATAAAATGCAGTCCATTTACCATTTACACAATTATGTGCTACAACATTTCATTTTTTTCACTTTTTCAGCATCAGATACACATAAAATGTAATTAAATTTTTTTTTTTAAATTACTGGTTAAAGAAAACAGGATCGATTCTCAAATGGAAACGGAAGGATCGGAAGTATCGATACTTCATTATCGATCCGCCCATCCCTAGTTTGCATGTTTTTTGCTTTGCAGAGCGTTTCCTGTTAATGTATTGCTTTGGCATTCTGCAGTGCGTTTCTTCTTTTGCAGCATGTTTCCGTTGTACTTGCTTTGGATTTTCTTATGTGTTTTAGAATTTGCATCGTTTCTGAAGTGGCAGCGCATTTCTCTTAATGCAATTGCTTTGGTCCCTTGTAGTGCGTTTGCACCCGTCGGCCACTGTACGAATCCAGACATTTCTCATCGCAGGTAAACGCTCAGAAAAAAATCAATTTTGCACCATCCACGCGGTTGGTTTTATTGATTTCAGGGATGCAAAATGGCTTGAGTCAATGTAATCCATCGTTCAATCCCCATCCATCTTCCCTCCAGGAAAACAACTGGAGTTATGAAAGTAATTGAAAAGATTTCAGCAGTTGAGCCAGGTCTTTTCTAGTTTGTCGATGCATGTATATTAGGGGTGTGCACCATCCGTCTCACCATCTGAGCACGATTCGATTTGCATCTCGATACGCGATCAACGATCAAATGCATCTAGATACATTTTAAACAGCCAACAGATCGATATGATTCGATTCAGCCCTGTCTCAATGTGATATGATACGATACGATGCGATGTGATACGATGCGATATGTGTAACATGTAAGCGACTGTGACTGGTTGCGAGAAGAAATCCTAATAGGTATCTACTCAATCCAGTAATGGGAGAGGGAGTGAAGGATGGTGTTAACAACCTGTTTGGAATCTCATTTGTTTGTATTAAAACATGAAAACCAGTCAAACAGGCCATTGTTTTTTAACAATTGCTTGCTAATAACAATGTGGAAAATTTATTTTTATAAAACTGCCAACCTACTGTATGTAGGCCCCAGACTACATGTAGTGGACTTCAAGTTTTCAGTAGTCCAAAATATACAGAAATGTAAATGGCTGTGTAGACAAAAGTGTCAGGAACTCCAGTGGCAATTTATAAATCCATTGCAAACTTACAGTATGAACCTTTAAAAGTGGAAATATTTCTGTAACACAATAGAAATAATTTTACCTATTTCCTGGTTAGATCAAGTAAGTTGTGAACGAACCATATGTGCTGCTGTAGTATGAACTGACACAACTAACTGTATATTTAACTTCTGTTAGGCAGGTTTTGCATATTGCCACACTTTTATCAAGTTTTACATTTTTCTTGTAAAATCCAAAGTAAGACCAAACATGTGATTTGTAAGTGTTTGGTGCGCTGTATATTTCCTCACCGTCGGTCGACATCCTCGCTAAAACAAAGGGGAGGAACACACACAACAGGAGAGGGCAGAGAGCGAGGGGCGACATGTGACCCGTGTGAGAGCCTTCACACTCACAAGAGGACCGACAGGTAGAGAGAGAGAAAGAGAGAGAGAAGCAGATAGCTTTGGAGAAAACACCAGAGAAACACACAATGCGAACGGAGCAGCAGCAATATCAATTATTAGATGCTAAAAAAGAAAAGATACACGTGTCGTATCGGGCTTTACCGATACACTGAAGCCTGCATCGTATTATCCACGATTCCCTCCCAACTTTTGCCCGATACAAGCTGTCTGAATCCATGTAGCCGTATCTTAAACATTAAGCCCAGTACATCGGTTCAAATCAGTGAAGCGTCACACCCCTAATGTATGTCTTTATTATGGACGGTGAAGACATCCAGTGGGTTTGGACACAGAGGAAAAAAGAGAGACGTGGAAGTTTAGTTTTTGTCTCTTCTTTTTTTTTGGCTGGAGTAGTGGAGTAGCCAGTGATGAGTAACATTTTCTTTCTTTCCTTCTCAGTGGATGAAACAACCATCAACTTAATTAAAGTCGATGACACATGGGAAACTTTTTTCAGAGGATGCAGATGGGCAGTATTGCCTTTAGCCCATGGCAAGTAGGACAAAATCAATGTGGATAACATGGGAGGGAACAACAATTGAAAGAAAGAATACAAATTGCCCACCTACATGCCTCAGTGTTTCCTTTCCATGTTTCATTGCCTTGAGGAAATGTCACAAGGCGTGTAATGAATCATGGAAAAGGCTTTGAGAAGCTCATTTACCTTTTCATTTCAAAAGTATCATCGGTGTCAATGCCTCTGTCACTAATCTGTTAGGACCATTGCTTTCACTTGATGTCACAGTTCCCCGCTGCAGTCATTTTGCATTCTTCCCAGTAAACATTCAGCGCAATGCATCTGGGAACAAAAAATGTCTCAAGTGAAAGTAACCCCTATATACGGTAGTCAGGAGAGCATCAAACAGGATGGGGTTGCATTGTATTGTAAATGATGGAAAAAAGAGGGGGGGGGGGTTGCATACTGTATATAATGATGTCATTATTTGTCTGAGAAAAGATTTGTACTATTGTTTCAAATGTGCACTTATCCTGATATTTTCTTTTTGTGTTTAATATCAGTTAAATGCTAGAGCTCTTGATAATAAACTTATGTGTGAAAAATAGTATCCTCCACAGCAGGGTTGAGTCACACACATCTGTTATTGATAATGAAATGTCCTTAGTGTTACAGAACTTGCAGACTAGCATACTGTACATTAGGGTGCGATGATGACTTCTGTAGTCTAGTTTTTCACCTCAAATGGAAAATCCACCCGAAAACAGAATTGAACATGGACAAATCCAACTAAAAAGTTAATAATAAGAAGACTCAATGTTATTAAAGGAATGGTACACCCTAAAATGAAAAGTCAGTCATTATCTACAAACTATTGAAGTTAACAGGGGCCATCTTTTTACAGCTCAAAAAACAAAGAATAAAATGTCAATCAAATTGCGATTGCACTGTAGCTCCAAAAGTCCAGTATTTACCTCATTATCTCCTATATTTTCCTCCCTGACGATGCTCTGGTCTTGCACACACCCTACCAGAGCTCTGCAGGGCAACGAGAGCATTGTCAGTGAGGACAATCTAGGAGATAATGAGGTAAATATTAGACTTCTGGACCCACAGTGCCATTATTTGGCTACAAAACACTTGGATTATGCTGCACGAGCTGTTTGGAGAAATGTTATGCTTTTTTTTGGAACTGTAAAAAGATGGCCCCATTAACTTCAATAGTTTGGGAGAAAGTTGAGAAGGAACTACAGGGGCTAACTCGCTGTGTTTGGTGGTCCTACCAACTTTCATGGTGTTTTGACTGACATGGGGGTGAGTAGAAAACAACTGGATTTTCATTTTGGGGTGAACTGTTCCTTTAAGATCTGGAGTTGATTCAATGGCAGTGAATATGAGACGGGCTTTGTTGACACAGTGACAGTACTTTAAATGGAGGTTTGGGCACTGGTCAAGGTTTCGCCTCGTAATAAAATAACATTACTCTGTTCCCTAGCTTGTAGCTTTGGGAGAGATTTGTCAACATGAATTCTGTTTTATGGTGGATTTACCCTTTAACAAAATTCCCAGCTCTAAATGCTTCTTGTACATTGGTCATCCCCACCCTGGGGTGCTCAGCTTTTACAGCTTGGGACCCAAATGAGAAACTGAGTCTTACACTATCAACAACCCATTGTTTTCTCCAGACCCAGTTTTTAGCAGCCAGGGTCTGCATCGTACTTCTGTAAACGTACCGTGAGGGTAATGACTATTATTTTGTTTGTATTTCCTTAAGCCTTTTTTAGTAGTTGTGTTAGAATGGTGTACAATTCTCATAAGGTTAAAGCGGCAAGATGCTGATTGAGAGACTTTCTCCTCAAAGCCAGTTCTTCTCAAATTAATGAAAAAAGCATGTTTTTTGAAGGTGTTACAGGTCCGAGGGTCATAGAACTTACTCAGCCTACAAAGACCACGTTAACCTTCAGTTCAGCTCCATGGCCGTCACCAAGTAAACTACTAAAATAATGTTTATAACTCCAACAACCTGCTTGTTGGTGTATTTTATTCTACTTCCAAACACCAGTTTCAGAGTCTGTACAAGTTTAATTACATTTTTAACTGCTGAAATGAAATCTAAATCCTGAATTGAAAACCAACTGCCATATGTGGTTTAATGGCTTTTGCATTTCTTATTTTAGGGTTAGGGTTAGAACATCAACAAACAGAACCGCCCAATAAGGCTAATATAAGGCTTGTAGTGTGGGGGAAATGGTCTGTAGGGGACTTTTGCATGCTGAATGGTTGTGGTCACTGACACATTGGTGCTGAGGTACCTTTTGACAATGAAGGAGAGTATATGGACAATGGGGACTTTGCTCAGAGGCATCTGCAACTCTTGACTGGTTGTGACATTACCGTCCTGATCTTAATACAAAGATGAGCCCAGTCGAGATCAAGGACTCTAGCTCTACAAACTGTAACTCAAAAAAGAAATGTAGTCTCTTGGCCTGGGATCCAGGCTCATGAGAACGTGTTGAGACTGTAATCGTGTTGGAAGCCACATGGGAAACATGTCACCAGAAGTAGGCTTGTGACCCATTTTGGGTCCCAAACCACAGCTTAGGACAGGGAACAGTTTGCAAACATTTTCATCCCAGGATCAAACTTCATACATCTTGATTCACCCTGGGACTCGTGACACATTACTGCTGTCATACACCAGAAACGGCTCCACAACTCAAATTGGGTCCCAGATAATAGAGGGAGGAACACTGGTTAGGACAGCAAGATTTGCAGATATGCTGTACTTGAGATGCAACTCCAGTGTCCCGTCTTTGTCTGTTGTTTTTGCATACCGCTGTCGTCAGTGCAATCGTTTGTTTCCAGAACATTGGAACGACGCATTCACAGAACATTAATTTTAAGCCTGGTGCTCCGTAATGTAGTGTGGTACTACCTAAAATGTAAAACACCCTCAAAGTAGAATCAATAGATCACTGTCAACCCACATGAAACTTTTCCTTATGAAAATTGTCGAATGCTCTTATTGAATATTAGTTCTTATATCTTGAGAGAGGCTTTGTTTTGAAGTTGTTCGCTAATAAAACCAGTGCCAAAATGTGTCTTCTTCCAGCTATGTTGGCCAACAGAGGGAATGGATTAGTGGCCTGTTGTAGTCGTCTGCTCCACTGGCCAACAGATGATGGATAGTTTGGATTTTTCCAGCATCCTCGTTGTAAATGGACCGTTGAAATAGCTGGAAGTGAGAGCAAGATTCATTTTATTTATGGGTTTGTGGTCCCCAGAAAAATAGTTTTGACAACTGTTTACATAATGAAAAGTTTCATGTTGGTTCATGATGATGTTGGTGATAGTTATCATATGGTTCTTAAATTTTTAAGAAGCATTTTCCCTCCAAAATGTATTTATTTTGAGGGTGTTTTCCTGCTAACTAACATAAGTAGTTAACTCTCTTTGGCGGGAGTGGCTGGCTTTTCTCGATGTTGAACATTTGTTTTGTCTGGGTGAGTGCACTGTTCCAATATTCTGGGTGTGGAGACTGTGTTGAAGATGAAAGTATGCAAAAACAATAGTTAAAAAAAAAAACTTTTATCCATTGGGCTGCAGAAGGGGAATGCTAATCCATTAACCAGCTGCAATTAGAATGAATGACTTCCAGTCTCCATCTGCCCAATAGTATGTTCAAATTTGAACAAGGTATTAGTCTCAATTAACCATTCTGTTCTCTTAGAGCTACAGCACAGATTTTTAGTTTTCACAGATGCGGGCAGGACTTAGACTTTCATTTGACATCACAAACGGACTTTCCTATACAATTTTCTCAAACCTGCAAGGATAAATGCAGAAAGCACAAGAGCCCCCCCAAAACCACCACTTAGGCCTCTGATGACAGACCACAAACTTCCAATCGAAGTTCACTTTAATGCACCTAGCAATCACATCTGGCCATTTTGCATCCCTCCCAGTGAGCATTTAATCCAGTTGAGGTTGCAACATGGCACATGTGGATCCAAGTTAGGAGGACCCCAACAATTCTTGGTCATTGCTTGCCATATTTGTTTTTCAGTAATTTATTTCCAGAATATATACAACATAAAGGACTAAAAACTAGACATATTGTGGGCTGTTTAATGGTAGAGCACCAGAAAGTCGAGACAAGCAGAGATTCTGTAGATACTTAAACCAGGGTAGTCAAAAAAGCTGAAAACCTTGTGTGCACTTTTGGGCATTTTTTTGTTTGTTTTTTCCTTTGTACATACTACTAGTGGTGAAGATGTTAGGGGTCGTACTGAGTTGACATGTCTGGTTATAGTGCAATATATTTTGTATGCAAGCAGTTTCAATAAATAAAGGTCGATCTTCTGTTTTCTTTGGCTGATCTCTGAATTAAAGTATTTTGTGATGTTACTGGGTGAAATTGTCAAATGTGAAAGGCTAAAGAACATTTTGCATTTTGGTCTATTATCTTTCCTCATAAGGCATGTGTGACCAGTGGTGGCTGGTCAACCATTTCAATTTGCAGACTGCTCTGGCAGGTGGCTAGCTCAAATGGCCTCAAGATGTCGCTGCAATTCATTAGCAGTTGCTTGCATCTCGAGGCCAAACGTGACCCCGATGCGATGGCTTCCTGGCTTCCTTTGGGAGTATATACAAAAATAGAAACACAAACTTGCGATTTTGTTGGTGAAATCGACTTTGAATGTCTCGGAAACGGAAGACTCCATGTGAAAGTCACGCTGACACACTGATCAAACAAACCCAGCAAACTCAATAAATATGAGTCAGCATTGTGGCTGTGTATATTAGAATTTTTATGTTTTGTACATTAGTGAAATGACCACATGGGTATGCTCAGAATAAATGAAGATTATTACATGGCGCCCTATAGTGTGGCTGTAATAAGAAGAGTGACAACCAATTCCCATAGCCAGTCTCCCCTACAAACAGCAGCACTGCTTTAGCGAGTGGAAAGAGAAAGTTCTGTAAAAATCACTTTTGAGAGACAAGCATTGTGAAATAGAGAAAAAAGGTTGCAAATGACAATTCAGATATCAAAAATGTCAATGAGAACAAATGAGGAAAATACATGTTCAGAAAAAAGAATGTCAAAGTAATATCTGCCTACTGCTGATGTCCTGTTGGTACAGATGATTGTTTTTTTAAGTACAATGGCGATATGAGCATTTCTCTAATTTCTCGATTGAGATATTACAAATTAATCGATAATTTAAAAGAGCTCACAATTTATTTGATAACAGTAAGGTCATGTGCAGTTCATCATCATATAACTAAATGCAACAGTAATGTTGCACTTATTGTGGGCACACATACTATAATCAGATTAAATTTGTATTCAACTTGGATGCTTGCCGGTATTCCCCATTAGGATTACAATGATGCTGTAGTTGCTCCACACTACTTCAGCCTCCTGTACTGACTCTGGAGCCTCTAATAGTTTTGCAGCTCCAACAGCATGCCCATGATCTTACTAGCCTGGACAGGATGTATTTTCTGCACAAGAGCAAGGAGACATTCACCCAGCGCGTATTTCTGATCCTCTGGCAGGAAGGATGCCAGCAGTGAGGCAGGCAGAGCCTCCTTTATAGCTGGAATGAACTGTGCCTGGCCATTCATCTCTGCTCTTCTATTGTCTGGATTTGCACATGGCAGAATTACTTCCTCTTCCTGTTTGCGCCACATAATAGAGGAAATTGGGTACTGCCACTTCCAGAATGAAAAGCTGCCATCCCATTCAAGGTGCCATGTGTCGCTGTGAAGAGGCTGGTGCCACACATTACAGTGAATAGGATGCCTGGAAGAGTGCAGGCTTACAGTATCGCGCTTGCACCATGAAGTAGTATGCTGTTTGTGGAGACTGTGGTGCGCTTGAAGCCTTGTTTTGGTTTGACAGTGGCTGAGTTGTGGTTCTGTAGAAGCTCCCGGGCCTTAAGGCTCTTTTTGTAGTCTTTGCATGGCCTACGTAGAGGCGTCTTCCATCGATGAACAGCAGAGCGAACAAGCGCTCCTCCTCTTGTTGGCCAAGGCACACTGCTGTAGCTCCAAACAGAGTGAAACAGAAGGCGGAGCTAGGCAGTAGGCAGTAGTTTGAAATAGAAATAGTGTGGTGGTGGATGCCTTTCACTCCAGGGATCCAGGTTTGAGTCCAAACGTTTTCAGCAATTTTCAGCAAATGTTCTTATTTAACCAAGACTAAATCTAACCCCTAACTCTAACCCTAACCTTAACCTTAACCAAAGTTTACTTGCCTAACCTCAACCAAAGTACGCCCATTGTTGTGTGAACGCATTGCACTTCTGGAAGTTCCTCTCCACATGACGGAGCACACAGTGCCTCTTGACGTAAAATGCAATGGAAGCTTAAGATTGGCCACTTCACTTGCTCACACAGAGGGGCAATGAAGCTTTTGTGTTTCCCTGTCATACTGAGTGCTCCACCAGTACACAGACAGGTTTATCCAGTGGGATCAAAGTCCAAACACATTTCTGAATCTTTCTTTGGCAAAACACACAGACTTTCTTCACGCACTGTATCACCTGTCACATTCTGCCCGACATTGCTTGTAGCTATGCTACGCCGCTCACACTGTTAGGCTCATCCAAGTCAGGGGAGACAAATGACCTGCGTTGATGTGATCGATCTGCGTCTGCTCTATCTGACGAGCCACCATGAGCACGGTCGTGAACCCTTCTTGCCGACAAAGTCGTGTCTTAGATTTTTTTGATGATTCTATCCTTGTTTAGGAGGCCATCGAACAGTTTGGTAGCCACACTAAACATGCAGCTCTTGACGTACTCACTATCTGTAAACGGTTTTCCTTTACGTGCGATCTTCAGAGCACCAGCAAAGCTTGCAGAAGTCAGATTCCCTGTTTTGGTAGTACATGCTAGCAGTTGCTGTTGCCTGGCTTGCATTTTCCATTGAAGCTCAGCAAAAATCCCCCCCCCCTGCTGTCAGCATCAGGATATTTAGTGGCAAACGCTGAATGATGCATCTCAAAATGTTTCTTAACATTTGACACGAACGAAGAAGAACTACGTTCATTCAGACTGAAATGTACGGTAGTCATCGTCTTTCTTTCGTTTTGCCATTTTGCCCTCACCCCTGATAGTTACAGTATTTAGCTAACGCAGTAGAGGCAAAGATAATGGAGAAGGAAGGAAGATACTGCACATGTTATTCCAGCCTATAGAAACCCTCGTCCGCTAAAGCACAAATACATAGGGGCAGGGAATTCATCTCGCACATGCGTACAACTGTCTAAAATGTATATATCACCATACTATGCATGTGCGAAACGGGAGCGCCTGCTGAACAAAATCGTTTTTTACTGATTTAAAGACACGTCTGGGTCTCACGTCGCTTTCCGAAGCTTAGCAAGACCTTCAACATGGCACTGTTTTGCCTAAATCAAATAAGCCTCTCTCAGAAAAAAATAAATATTGGTCTGAATGTGAGACACTCTCATTGACTCCCAGCCAAAAAAAGAAGCAGTCTAGTCTGCCTAACGGTGTTGTCAGTGAAGACGGAAAGAGTCCTGTAAGAAGTGAGACCTTACGCTTTGAACTTGTCTCCACAGATCAGAATTAAAATCCAGCTTTAACCCATCAGCTAGCTGGCTAGCTACACGTCCAATGCTGTTGTCAATCATATTATGGTAGAGAGGACAGGCGATGAGTTTGGTCATATCATATATGAGATATGACAATTATACAGTAATAATGAATATTGAAGGCAATTGTAATTTCAATTTTTTGGGAGGTTCTTTTCCTTCTTTCCTTCTTTTTTAGTGAATTTCTGAAAATGAAAGAGCCATATAATATCAGAAAGAGCCATATAAAATCACTTTTTAATAGAGAATATTCTGGAGTAGATTACACACTGACAGATGCAGAATACAAATGAAGTAATGTGCGCTGCAAAAACTATCCATCCTAACAAGTCACTTAGTCCAGTACGCCTATTGAGTCTTAAATCTTAAAGCGGCACATGGCAACTTTGTACGTTGGCGGCCCCAAATGGCAGCAAGAGGTAACTGTTTGAATTTTGGGGACTTCAATACCCAGAATTCATAAGGCAGGTGTATTTAAAAAATATATGTTTTGTCATTTTTTGCTTTTATTTGACAGTCAGCAATACAGAGACAGGGAGGATTGAAAGAATGAGAGGGGGATGACAAACGACAAAGGTCCTAAACCGGATTCGAACCCAGGACGACGCAGGAACAAGGTCTATTTTTACATAAACATCTGAGCTAGTGCACCTTTAAATCTTAAAACGTGCTCTACTTAGTTGTTGAAGGGCTTGCAGACTGAAATATTCTGGTGATGATGGAGGGCTTGGAGGACTTGGTTTTCCTCTCCTGGTGCTGAGAGGTGGAAGGAACATTTCCCTCAGTGCAGGGAGCTGCTAGAAACAAGGAGGGAAGTGTAGAGTTCAATGTATTTGCGAGCTAAATAAATGTACTTTACATATTTATTTGGGTTCATTCTTATGTGTGCTTTGTCTTAATTGTATGGTGGGAACTTACAAAATGTGTAATTTCCGTTTCAGGCCATTTTTGGGGCACTGGGTGTTCAAATAAATAGAGATTAGTAGAACAATTCACAGATTACAGGAAACACAACTCACCCAACCATACATTTCCTGTCACTTAAGACTGTTACATTGACACTAAAATAGTAAACCAGTTACACATGTATAAACATAATATCATACCTTCAGCCTCTTGCAGAGTTTACCGAGGAATGTGATGATCCTCTTCTCTTTTTTATCAGCCACAACAGCACAGACCAGGTTTGCAAACATTCAAATTAGGTCTATTGAACAAACTGAGGTGAAGTTAAATTAAACCAGTTACTCAGTATTTTTTAAATCTGTGCAGGAAAAATGAATATTAAACACAGGTAATTGCAATTTACTGGGCCTGACTCACATCACTGGTTTCCTGTTCTATAGGAGAGGTGGAATTAAGACAGAGAAAACCTACATGGATACTGAGATCTGAGATAAACAGCAGGTAAAGTAAAAGCCTAGTAAGAAAAGAAACTGTTCTCAACTGTTATGAAAAATATACATTTGAAGATTCAATAAAACATGAACTCCCTTGTTCACGTGGATATTTTGATAGTGTAATGTAAAGATGTAACCACATGGGAGAGCTGTGGTACTGTAGTGTTGATTCAGGGCTTTGTGTGCGAGAGAGAGAGAGAGAGAGAGAGAGAGAGCCTGGTTGCCCCATTGAAAATTCATGACATGGACTTCTCAACTTCTCAAACAACAGTTCTGGTCTTGGTGAGGATTGTGTAATTGAAACGACAGTTATAATCATGACTCTGTAGCTCTGTGGTTCTTTAGTTGTGTCTGTGTCTCTTTATATATGTGTCTCTCTCCGTGTTTATCTTAGTGTCTCTCTGTCTGTCTCTGTCTCTTTCTTTTCCTCTATTTTCTTCATTGAAATTCCTCTGCCACTCTGATCTGATCCCTCCTCGCTTCCTTTGTCCATCTAACTCTCCATCAACTCTACCATTTCTCTTTAAATTCTGTCATATTTTGTTCTCTCTGTCCTTCTCACGCTCTCCCTCTCTTTTCTTTAATCTCTCTCTCTCTTTGCTCTCTTCCTCTCCAATTTAATCTCTCTCTCTCTCTCTCTCTCTCTCTCTCTCTCTCTCTTCCTCTCCCTCTCCCTCTCTGCAGTAATCTTCTGTCTCTCAGTCTGACCTAGTTTTGGACAGCCTTTTTCTTCATGTACACACACACACACACACACACACACACACACACACACACACACACACACACACACACACACACACACACAACACACACACACACA